>JASAMX010023458.1:0-40000 GCA_030248175.1 Microlaimidae sp. YZB2_3 | reverse complement strand
AACGTCATAACTTGCAGTGAAAGCTCGCCGGCGTGGTTTTTATTATTTTTAAGATCTAAAAAGTTATGGGGTTTATTTTTCCCCAGATACAACTATTAATTTTCACAGTTATTTCGCATGTACATGCGAATTTTATTTAATTAGCCGATATTTGTAAATTGGTATTAAAAAGTATGTTTACAGGAGGTAACATTCTGACGCGCGGTTAAAAGTTATCCTGAGATAACTTCTGTTTATGTGCTTAAGGATGCGAGTAAAAATTTTATCGAGGTTAAAGTTGAGTTAAATTTTTCTATTGTCCTAATGATAAGAATTTATTCAATTTAAGAGGTGGATAAATATTTTTTTTCATACGATTAATTTAATAAGAAATAACGTACATTGATATACGTGCATTTACTAAATTTTTCATTTTGCGCAAGGTGGTTCTGCGGTGGAAAAAATAAAAAAAGCTTAATTACATTCATTTTCACTCCCATATACGGCAGACTTAAAAAAAACAAAAAAAAAATTTTCTGCTTAGTCTAATCTTTATATTTTATATAAGTTTCCAAAAATATATTTTTCAGTTATTATACAAATTTTATAATATTGCATTAAAATATAATTGCTGTATTTACCTTTTTTAAAAATTTTTTCCATCAATATATTCCTAAGTAACATCACATAACCTTTCCTTTCTTTTTATTATTAATTTTAATATCATGGGTGGCGCGGGAGCGCCACGGTGGGCGTTTAACCCCGTGCCAACCATTATTAAGAGAACGTGGGTAAATTTTGAAATTTTAGAACCTACTTCTTCTTATTATTATTATTATTATTATTATTGTTATTATTCCAACGCTCAATCCTTAAAAGCGATATTCTTCATTCTTTACTGATTGATCAAAAATAAACATGGGCTCATTAAAAAGAAAAAAGAATTACGCAACTTTCTTCAGAAGCATTTTTTCATTTAGGTCCTAGTTATTGATTTATTAATCAAAATAAAATAATTTGATATATAGACAAATATTTACTCCCAAACGCACAATAGCAGCCTTTTGGCAACAATAAGATTGTACAGAGCAGACAACCAACATCCTCTCATAAAAACCGCGCAAAAAAGCAGACCAGTTTTAATTGGTGGCAGAAGCGGAACCAGTTCCCAGCGCCATCTGCTTCAACCGCGCGGAAAACGGAGAAAACAACAGAGTACTTTTTTTAATTCTTACATTACTGATGACAAAATTAATTTTCAAAATTTTATTTATTAAAAATATAATAATAAGCGTTGGTGGCGCGGGAGCGCCACGCGCCGGTAATCATCGGTGGTGCGGGGTGCCATACTGCAATTTAACCCACGGCACCGCCCCAACAATACTAGAAAACGTGAGTAAATTTTGTAATTGATGTTCATCATTATTATTATTATTATTTTTACTTTAAAAATTATAATTGCAATCATTGGCGCACGGGATCGCGCCAACGATGTTCAGAGAACGTAGGTAAACTTTGTCTGGAGCGGGACTGCACTGCACTAACTATAATTAAACAACGTGGGTTAATTTTTTAATTTAAATTCATCTTCTTCTTATTATTATTTTTTATTTAAAAAAGCATATTTCGGCAACGGAATGATTATAAACATTGTCATTGCACTATAAAACTATAGTTTATTAGGCTATTTTTTAATTTAATTCAAAAAAAGTGGTAGACTAGCCTTAAAAAATGCTATAAGAATAGAGCACAAAAAAGGGTCGATTTTCCCCGGGCGTATAATTAGACAGAAAAAATGTGGACTAGTCTGAGATGGACATTATGTGGACTATAAGAAATTTGCATTTGGTTTGGGCAGCTGCTCACTGAATAAAAATTTCTACCATATGATAATGATTTGTTTATACATTGATCTAATCACACAGCATTGTTGCATGTTTTTTAGTTTGATGAAATGTTAATTTAAAAAATCATATTCACAGCAATCTTTGACAAGCGCGAAATTGCCACATTTTCAAATTTATAGTTGTTTTTTACACATACAAATATAACCTTCTAATTGAAAAAGTGGCGATTTCGCGCTTGTCAAAAATTGCTGTGAGTATGATTTTTTTAATTGACATTTTATCTAACAAAAAAACATGCAACAATGCTGTGTGATTAGATCAATGTATAAACAAATCATTATCTGATAGATAGTAATAAAGTTTCGCTTTCATCGGCTTCTCTGTCAGTTACATATCCTTAGACGCGAGATTTCCATACACATCCGTGTAGGCTCCCATTTAAATGGGACTTATTTAAATGGGATCCCATTTAAATGGAATCCCATTTAAATCGGATATCCGCATTAAATGGATGATTTATTAAATGGGATCCCATTTAAGCGGGTATCCGCTAAACGGGGATTCCCATACAAATCGGTCCCATTGAAAACGGATCCCATTAATAGGACTGGACTCAAATCGGATCCCATTTCAACTGAGATCCCATTTAAATGGTATCCCATATAAATAGGTACCATTTAAATGGGATCCCATTTAAATGGGACTTATTAAATCGGATCCCATTTAAATGGGACCAAAATCCAAAGGTCCGATTTCAATGGGACCATTATTTACAAGCAGTTTGTCTCATTAGTGTCTCATCAGTACAAGTGTCTCATTTTTTCTTTATTATATATTTTTGCTCACACTACACTGAAAAATTTCAATCCAAACAACTCAATTTTTTGCTTATTCAAAAAGCTCACTCATCTAGTGACTATAAAAAGCACTCTTTTTTTGTAATAGAGTTTTACAAAAGGAATATTACTCCACCAATTCCATTTGGCTTAAAAACAAGACAAATCTTGATAAATTTATTTAAAAAAGTTAATAAAAAATCATTTGAAATCTTTACGAAAAAATCGGCTTTCGCAATATATTAATTTTTTATCAAAAGATCAAATACTTCTCAAATTAATAATATCCTGAACTTTTTGACGGCTTTTTCTAGATTAAATGCCCTGAAAAGCAAAAAACTACGTCATATAGGGTATCTGACTTAATTTCGGCCAGGCCTTAATTTCGCCCACCAAATTTAGGGTGTTGGAGAAAGAGATTGGCATATTTTTAAAACATAAAAGAACTAGCACAAAAGTAACTAGATTAATGTTGAATAAAGTGTTTTTGCAAAAGTTTTGTTTTTTTGTTATTTCGCTTTATCAACCATTTTTTCATACAAAAAGTGATTTTTTGTGATTTTCTTAATTTTTGCTTTGTGTTTAAATTGCATCAAATTTAGAACCTTAAAATATTTTCTATTTAAGGCTCAAAATTGTTAATTTTCATGTTTTGATATTTTCTTTAAAATGAGTTTAACTAACTGCGCATTTTAAGATTCCATTAATTTCGGCCACTTTAAAATTTAGGTGAAAGAACCTGCCGTTTTTTTTGTATTTTTAAATATAAACGTACAACCGTCTTTATAAAGATTTTTTTTAATCAATTTACTTTTTTGACGTTTTTTTAAGCCAAAAATAAAAATTCAACAAAAAATTCATGTTATTAAAATGTGACACATACCGCGTCCCTTCCGTAAAAACTCAAAGTACAAGCGTTAATAAAAGGCGATTATATTTCTAATGTCTTCGTGCCGCCTATGGTGTAATGGATAGCACGCCAGAGTCGACTTTGGTAAGTACGGGTTCAGTTTCTGTATCAGCCAATTTTTTTAATAAATTTGGCTGTCTAAATTTTTCAGCGCCTGGTTATTTTCGCTTCTAGTTTGGGTCGTCACAAAAGCTTGTTTTTTTATGGTTTTGACATAATTATTTAAAATCTTGCTAATAACTATTAAAGCTTGCAAACGGAAAAAAAATTAATTTATATGCACCAAGAACAACACCTTAAATAAATTTGCAACCTTTAAAAATTTTTATTGTTGGTTTTCGCATATAGCCAGTTTTTTTACGTGACCGAAATTAATGGCTCGCGCCTTAATTTCGGCCACTATAAAATGAAAACTGTAAACCTCCACTGATTTTTAAGTGTAACAGAAATTTTAAAATTTTCCACTAGAATAACAAAAATCGCTATCGTTTGATGTTTAGACCAAAATTTTGGGTCGATTGAAAAAACCAGATTCGAAAAAAATAAAAAAAGTGGCCGAAATTAAGTCAGTTATCCTAAATTTAAAAAAACGCCAATTTCTAACCAACTACTTTTAACGTTTTATTACTTACAAAATACAAATAGCAGCATAATTATAATTATACCAAATAAATAGATAAATAATTTTGTTGCTTACAGCATAGGTTCTACAAATCATTCTTAGATTTTTTTATTTGTGGAGCTTATTTAATACTTAAAATAATTTACCAGTCCGAAACGATTTTTTTTAACTTTATTGGTTTTAGTTTTGATGTACTAATTTAGCTTAAATTATTGTTTTCTGCTTTTTTTACTTAAACAGATATGCATATAAGATAGAGTTTTATGTCATAAATTTTTATTTTGCTATATAGTTATAATACGTGTATTTAAAGATAGCAAATTTAGTGCAAAGACTGAAATACATAAATGTATTTTTACTAAGATATGTATCGATATATTTATACTATATTATAGATTAAATCGGTTTGTGTCTATGGTTGGTTTTTTTTCTATATTTTTGTTTTTATATATTAGTTTTTTATTTGGTTTATCACTCTTTTCAGATGATCGAAAGCTGATATTTTGAATGCGTCCGATCGGTAGTTCAGAACGCTATATCTGGTGGTGGAATGTGAGGTCGAGTGAGACGCTTTTTCTATGTGTTTTTTGTAATTTTTCTCACGTACGATTGAGTTATGCATTGATATAGTTTTACTGCCTTATAATAATATATGCCTATTTTTATGATTGGGTTCAACTATTGATAAATGAATGTCCTTTATCTGCATTAAAAATAGGTTTTTGATTTGATATTGAGCAATTCTTATTCGCTTGCTGTTATGTTTGGGAGCGCAGCCAAAAAGAAAATTTTAGCTTGAGCCTTATCTTTAAATCCCAGTTTTTCATTGTATATCTAAAAAACAAAAAAAAAGTTGACAATACCTGTCAAAAAAGTCAAGGTTGTGGCGGAATGGCAGATTTTACGTCTTGCATACTGAAGGTCTCTGGATCTAGATGCGACTGAGACACGCTGCATTGTGATAATAATGTGTCAATATTACTATATGTATTATTTGGCTGCACAGTTAGTGTTGAGTAACATCGGCCTAGTGTATCCTACTTTATGTAAAATAAATAAACTTTTTTTAAAAATTATTTCACGAAACCGTGTCTCGTCGTAGCCGTGTTGTACTAGGTACAAAAAAAATCTTGAAAAAAAAAATGTTTAATTTTTTCAAGCCGCTTTTGCCACAGTGTTTGTGTTTTAATTGGAAAATGAAAATATAATAGTTCTGGTCATGGTAAAAACATAAATTATTTCAAACAAATATAGGAATTTAACAACTGTGTTTTGCATTAATTTAATTAACTTTGGTGTGTTTGTTCCTACCCTCCTGTGTCATGCTCCTGAGCTCCGGTCATTTAGAGCAGAGGGAGCTCCGGAGCTCAAAATTTCCGTCCTTTAAATGAGCAATTTAAAGCTTTTTTAAGCTTAAAAAACATTTAAAAATTTTTCATCGGTATTTGTACGACAATTTAATTGTTTTCAATAAGTTTTGGAAAAATTTTAGCTTACAAAAACATTTTACCAAAAAATCTATGTTATCACTCTTTAAAATTATTCATAAAATTACTAGAAAAATAAGGTGAAGCTCCGGAGCTTCGAAGCTCGGAGTTCCGAAGAACATCACTAGTGTTAATTGTCACGAATAAGTATGGACACTATATTCTTACCTCAACATTTCCTCCACCCGGACTGTGTCCCGCGTAATCCATGGAACCTACTTTTGATTTGGCCTTCTGGGTGAAATCTAACTTCGTATCCGTTATCTGAAAATTTAAAATAAAAACTTGTATTTAAAAAGCTAGAGAAAATAACTTTCAAAAGTGACAGCTACAATACCGTTTTTATGAACACAAATATTTGGTTTTTTGATATTTTTGTTTTTGCTCTGGTAAAAAAAGAATTTACTAAAAATAAAAGGCCCTCATATTATTTTTAACGGATTGAGTTTCCTTTTATAAACCCAATATCAATGACATCATTATATTTACATATATATTAATTTTTTGTTTGTATTTACCAGCGAATAAAAGTTTATTCTGTAAAGATTATTTATAAGCTGTTGGAGCATTAGAACAAAAAACATTTTATTACATTTTCAAGTAAACTGCCCATTTCGAGATTATTATTGAAATTATATCAAGCTAAACTCATTTAAGAGAATCTGTTTATAATGAGAACATAATTTATTACATATCTCATACTTTAGTTCAGTAATAAATAAAAAGCATGTTCAAGTACCTGAACATTTCCTCCAGCAGGTTTATGTTTTGCATTTTCTAATGACCCGACTTTGGATTTGGCTGATTCTTTGAAGTTAATCTTTTTTTCTTCAATCTAAAAACTTTTTCTTTATTTTGATGGAACTTGTAAATATATTTTGATATATCTGTGGGCAGGTGCGTTAAAATTAAATAACTCTCTGGTTTAAAACAAATTAAAATGTGAACAGCAGAAAAGCGATTAATAAAGGAAATTTTGCTCTTAAAATTACTCAAATCAAAAATAAACTTCTATTTTTGTTTTAATGCAGATTAAATGGAACAATTCAATTTTTTAATCAATAGTTTTTGAACCCAATCATAAATAATAGGCGTAATATATTTATTATAAGGCAGTAAAACTTATATCAATGCATAACTGAATCGTTTCATAAAATTTACAAAAAACACAATAGAAAAAGCGTCTCACTCGACCTTCACATTTCCACCACCAGGAGAATATTTAGCGTTTTCTAAACTACCGATCTTGGACGCAGCTTTTTGCGAAAAATCCAGCTTTTTCGATTCAATCTAAAAAAGTGATGAAACCAAATTAAAAAAATTTAAATAATAATAAAAAACAAAAAATTATAATTGAAAAAAAACCAACCAGTTAAGTTACACAAAAACCGATGTTTAAATCTATAAAGTATTAGTATAAAAATATATTCGATAACAATATTCTTTAAGTTAAAAAAATTATACATGTTTTATGGGTTATTTTCAGTCTTTTTGGCACTAAAAATTTTGCTAATATTTTAAAATACACGGTTAATTTATAACTATAATAGCAAAATAAAAAAATGTTTTATGACATAAAACTGTCTATCTTAATATGCATATCTATTTAAGTAAAAAAAGCAGAAAACAATAATTTAAGCTAAATTAGTACATCAAAACGATTAAAAACCAATAAAGTTAAAAAAAATCGTTTCGACAGGTAAATTATTTTAAGTATTAAATAAGCTCCACAAATAAAAAAATCTAAGAATGATTTGTAGAACCTCTGTCTGTCGCAACAAAATTATTTATCTATTTATTTGGTATAATTATTATTATGCTGCTATTTGTATTTTGTAAGTAATAAAACGTTAAAAGTAGTTGGTTAGAAATTGGCGTTTTTTTAAATGTAGAATAACTGACTTAATTTCGGCCACTTTTTTTTATTTTTTTGGAAGTTTTTTGGTTTTTTCAATCGACCCAAAATTTTGGTCTAAAAATCAAACGATAGCGATTTTTGTTATTCTAGTGGAAAATTTTAAAATTTCTGTTACACTTAAAAATCAGTGGAGGTTTAAAGTTTTCATTTTATAGTGGCCGAAATTAAGGCGCGAGCCATTAATTTTGGTCACGTAAAAAAACTGGCTATATGCGAAAACCAACAATAAAAATTTTTAAAGGTTGCAAATTTATTTAAGGTATTGTTCTTGGTGCATATAAATTAATTTTTTTCCATTTGCAAGCTTTAATAGTTATTAGCAAGATTTTAAATAATTATGTCAAAACCTTAAAAAAACAAGCTTTTGTGACGACCCAAACTAGAAGCGAAAATAACCAGGCGCTGAAAAATTTAGACAGCCAAATTTATTAAAAAAATTGGCCGATACAGAAACTGAACCCGTAATCTCCAAAGTCGACTCTGGCGTGCTATCCATTACACCATAGGCGGAACGATGAAATTAGAAATATAATCGCCTTTTATTAACGCTTGTACTTTGAGTTTTTACGGAAGGGACGCGGTATGTGTCACATTTTAATAACATGAATTTTTTGTTGAATTTTTATTTTTGGCTTAAAAAAACGTCAAAAAAGTCAAATGAGTAAAAAAAATCTTTATAAAGACGGTAGTACGATGATATTTAAAAATAGCAAAAAACGGCAGGTTCTTTCACCTAAATTTTAAAGTGGCCGAAATTAACGGAATCTTAAAATGCGCAGTTAGTTAAACTCATTTTAAAGAAAATATCAAAACATGAAAATTAACAATTTTGAGCCTTAAATAGAAAATATTTTAAGGTTCTAAATTTGATGCAATTTAAACACAAAGCAAAAATTAAGAAAATCACAAAAAAAATCACTTTTTGTATGAAAATATTGATAAAGCAAAATAACAAAAATAAAAAACTTTTGCAAAAACACTTTATTCAACATTAATCTAGTTACTTTTGTGCTAGTTCTTTTATGTTTTAAAAATATGCCAATTTTCTAACACCCTAAATTGGTGGGCGAAATTAAGGCCTGGCCGAAATTAAGTCAGATACCCTATATGACGTAGTTTTTTGCTTTTCAGGGCATTTAATCTATAAAAAGCCGTCAAAAAGCTCAGGATATTATTAATTTGAGAAGTATTTGATCTTTTGATAAAAATTAATATATTGCGAAAGCCGATTTTGTAAGATTTCAAATGATTTTTTATTAACTTTTTTTCAGCAATTTTATTGAGATTTGTCTTGTTTTTAAGCCAAATGGATTGGTGGAGTAATATTCCTTTTGTAAAATTCTATTACAAAAAAAGAGTGCTTTTTATAGTCACGAGATGATGAGCTTTTTGAATAAGCAAAAAATTGAGTTGTTTGTATTTAAAATTCCCTAGTGTAGTGTGAGCAAAAATATATAATAAAGAAAAAATGAGACACTTGTACTGATGAGACACTAATGAGACAAACTGCTTGTAAACAACGGTCCCCTTTAAATGGGACCTTTGGATTTTGGTCCCATTTAAATGGGATCCGATTTAAATAAGTCCCATTTAAATGGGATCCCATTTAAATGGTACCTATTTATATGGGATACCATTTAAATGGGATCTCATTTAAATGGGATCCCATTTAAATAAGTCCTATTTTAAATATTTAAATAAGTCCTATATTTAAATAAGTCCCATTTAAATGGGACCTATTTATATGAAATCCCATTTTAATGGGATCCCATTTAAATGGGATCCCATTTAAATAAGTCCCATTTAAATGGGATCCCATTTAAATGGGATCCCATTTAAATAAGTCCCATTTAAATGGGATCCCATTTAAATAAGTCCCATTTAAATGGGATCCCATTTAAATGGGACCTACGCGGAGTGTATATGGGGTCTCGCGTCTAAGGATATAAAGACTGACAGAGAAGCCGATGAAAGCGAAACTTTATTACTAAACATTTGGAGTGGCGCCAATCGTTTTCGCGTGTCAGACGCACTTTGTGCATGAAGAAATCGAAAAAGAGTAAGACGAACATATAGATTGAAACGATATTAATCTTGGAATGAAAAAAATATTAACTATTTTTTACTTTAACATTTCCACCGGCGGGTTTATGGGTGGCGTTTTGCAGAGATCCGATTTTACTCTCCGCCTTCCATTCCAGTTTCTTGGTTTCGATCTTCTTGGCGCCTCCGGCCGGTTTTCGATTCGTGGGCTCCAGGGATCCAATTTTGGACGTGGCTTTGCTTTTAAAGTCCAATTTTTGACTTTCTATTTTCTTATCGCCTGAAATTATGAAAAGTATTACATATCGGGGGAAAGGTCGCCGGTTCGAACCCACGTCCAAGCCCCGATTTTTCAATTTATTTTGGAAAAAATTGATTTTAACCTCTTAAGTAGGGCTTTCGAAGCTGCTTCTGGAAGACTGGGAGATAGGTAGTAAGCACCAAAACGTGTCTCAAAGGCAAGTAGAAGGCAAAGTGGAGGCTCGTAGAAGGCAGCAAAAATGTCTTGGAGGTAGGTTGGAAGCAAAATAGAAGCAGTCAAAAGTGCCTATGAGGAAGATAGAAGGAAGGTGGCTGCTTCCTATCGTAAAGCATATTAATCTAATGAGTCAAGTTAGGAGGCGGCTAAAACTGCTTCGGAGACAGGCAGTAGGAAGAATGGAGACAGATAAGAGGCAGTAAAAATGTCTTGTAGGCAGGTAAGAGGCACTATCGAGGCAGTAAAAACTGCTGTAGAGGCAGGTAGTAGGCAGGTGATGCTGCCTGCCTACATGTAAAAGCATATACATTTTAGAAGCCAGGGTAGGAGATAGCTTAAACTGCCTCGGAAGCAGGATGGAGGCAGGTAAATTTATAATGGAGACAGGTATAAGGTAGCAAAATTTTTGGTGAAGGCAAGTAAGAAGCAGGTAAAAGCCTGCCTTGCCGTTTGAGGCACACCGAATGAAAGCAAATGCTACAGTAATGTTTGCTGAATAATAAAAAAAACAAGTTACTCTGTGGAAAAAATTTTGCCACAGTAGTAGCAACAAAAAAATATAATACTATATATTATATCGTCGTTACTACGGCAAAATGAGCCACAGTTCGTAAAAATATGTGTGGCTGTGACTTATTTTAAAGTTAAAACAGGACCTTATTAACTACAAAATGAGTCACAATCATGTGGATTTTATAATGACAGTGGCTCATTTTGCCGTAGTAACGACGATATTAAGAAAAAATATGCCACTCCCTACTAGAAGTGAAACAATTTTGGGCCATTTTTTGAGCACTGCCATTAATTGTCATGCACAAAAAATGGAGAAACAACTGCCATTAATTGGGCAAGTGTCGTGTAAATGAGCACTGCTAAAAAACTAGCAGTATTTTCGCGAAACCAGACACAACCAGCCAATCACAGCAAACCAAAAGTTACGAATTTATATACCCATCGAGTTATTGTTTTAACCTATCTTAATATATTTTTAAAAGCCGAGTCTCCTGTCGTCAGGACGGTTTTAACCTAAAACCGTTTAGACGATTAAAAAATCCGAGCCCTTTTTGAATAACAAGAGCTTGGCTCAATTTTGGAATGCATAAAACGGTTATTTGATCGAAAACCGTGGTTACCCCAATTTTATGGTGAGGTAGAGCCGTTAAAAATTCACAAAAGTAGAATTGTAGTTGTAAACTTTTGCCTTCGATTAAGTTGAATTTTAATGAAGTTTTTCTTTTTAAAGCAGCAAAAAATACAAGACACTATAAGCCGTCTTTTCATACATAATGTTTCCTAAAAAACAAATTTTTAAATTCATAGCAATCCCCTTAAAAATTCACTATTTAAAATTAAACCCCGTTTCAAGCTTTTTGATTACCGCTGTTAAATTTTAAATTTAAAACACTTCCCACTGAAAGAAACTTTTAAAATTGAGCTTGTAAAGTTAATAAGTAAAAAAAAAATCGGGGTAGTAGCGTTTTTTCATCAAAACCCGGTTATGCAGTATGCACCCCAAAACAAGCCACGCTTCTCCATAAAGAAGAGAGCTAGGATTAGTTGCCTGAACGGAGTTAGGTGAAGACCGTCCTGACGACAGGTGAATCTGCTTCTAAAAATATATTAAGATACGTTGAAACATTAACTCGGTGGATATTTAAATTCATACCCTTTGGTTTGCTGTAATGGCTGGTTGTGTCTCGTTTCGCGAAAATACTGCTAGTTTTTAGGCAGTGCCCATTTACACGACACTTGCCCAATTAATGGCAGTTGTTTTGCCATTTTTTGTGCATGACAATTAATGGAAGTGCTCAAAAAATGGGACAAAATTGTTTCACTTCTAGTAGGGAGTGACATATTTTTCCTTAATGTAATATATAGTATTATATATTTTGGTAGCAAGGTTTTTTTCAGGTGTACAATATTAGTAGAGTTTTAAAAATAAATCATAATTTGTACGAAGGATCCGCTAGAAATTACGTGGTAACAAGAGAATTTTTCAGGTGTACAATATTAATAGAGTTTTAAAAATAAATCATAATTTGTACAAAGGATCCGCTAGAAATGCGTTACATAACGAATTTTCTAAAATTACTACATAATAGCGACCATAAAAAGCTTGAGTATAAATTTAAATAATCAATTATAGTTATATAAACGAAGGATAAATATTGCTTTTGAAAGACGAATTAAATTATTGCTTTTTAGTTGTTTGAAACAAATTACTGCTTTTTATTTTTACGAAGTAAATTCATATCTCGCGCTGGACACTACGTTAATACAAATTTGAAGTTGATATACTAAAGCCAATGTCCTTCAGGCTGAAATTAAGGGGGCGTTCGAAAGAAAAACGCACAAGAAAATAAAAAAATTGTCTCGGAGGAAGATTTTTTTGGTCTCCCCCCGCGGATTTTTTGGAAGAGAGGTGGTACTCCCCCCCTTACAATTACACCCTGATAGAATTCATCTTTAAGTTTTGTATTTAAAGGAACATTTTGCTCTGGGCGATATGCATTTAATTCAGTAAAAAATAATAGTAATAATAATAATAATTGCCCCATGCCGCTTCTACAGCACTTATCAAAAGAATGAAAACTGTGTACCTCCTTTAGGCTTGTGTGCTGCATGATCCAAAGACCCAATTTTGGATTCAGCCTTCCATTCAAGTTTTTGAGATTGTATCTAAACATAACAACATAAATTTTTTTTGAAAAAAAAACACGTTTTTTATAACAAACAACATAAAAATGATTAAGTATTTGTTTTGCAAACAAACAACTGCAAAAAACCTGCAAATATATGTTATACATTTAATTATCATGAAAATAACTTTATTTGACCCAAGTTGATCGAATATATTGGGAGTTTATTGTTGCATCAGCTCACTATAAAGTTAGATTATTGCTTGGCGTTTGTAATAACGTAGCTTTGAAGATTTTTTTTGAATGAAATGCATTTATTTGATTATAAACTATACAAGATAAGTATGAGGGAATTAATAATTTTATTGATTTTTAAAAAGAGCAAGCTAACCGAGCTGAAATCTTAAAGGTCTTACAGACCTAAGCTTTGGGCAAAAAATACGTGCACTTTTTTAAAAATGAAATGGATCATTTCTAGTCAAGAAACGTCAAATCATTCAAAAAATAATAAAATATATATAAATTACAAGATATTTGAAAAATACAAACTTGTTTAAATTTACAGTGCCTTTTTTACACACGACCTATTTGGGGCCACTAATGGCTCTAATTAAGACTATTACACGTTTAAATTTTGTTCTGCATGTTAGAAACAAAGCGGCCAAAACACCCAAATAGGGCGCGTCCTATTTGGAGCGTTTGAAGAATATAGGTAGTTAAATATTTTTTACTTTATTTTTCTGTTATATATTTATTTTTTTATTATTGCATAATGGACTTAAAATGGGTAAAGTTGAGAAATCTTGGAGAAACTTTAACAATAAATTGAGAACTTAGATCCGTTAAAAGTTGCTACAATCAATACTTTATTCTGTAAGCCTAAGATTAAACCTAAGCTTAAACTTTAACTCAATTTTTATCAAAATTTTCCGACGTTTTTTTATTTACGGCTATAACGACTCCGTGCGTTTATTATTTCTGCGGTTTTTCATATATATATTTTAGATTGCTGATCGAGATCTCTGTTTATCGGATTTAAACGTCAACAATTAAGCAGTTTAAAATATTCTTGTTTTACCAGCAGAATATTATTTAGTATTATTTTATTATTTTCTCCAATTCCCTAGTTTTAGAAAAAATCGAGTAAAAAAACATTCTTTTGTGACTAATTTTTGTTTCATTAAAGAACATCGGAAAACACTTCTTTTGCAGGATAGGTTTATCCATTGGGAGAGACTAATGAACATTTATAAAAATGATTATTAACGATTATATATTACATACCTTTTTATCACCTCCTCCTGGTTTATGTGTTATATTATCACTGGCTCCTATTTTAGATTTAGCGTTACTTTTAAAGTCAAGCTTTTTTTCTTCTATTTTCACTTTACCTCCACCTAAAAAGGTTAATATTTTTTATTCATTTTAATTGTATAGAATCGTGCAAAAAATCATGGACGTACTAATACTGAACTGAACATCATTCTAAACGTTCATTCAGCTGCATGAAAATCTTGCTCATACAAATTAAACGACACCGTATGATAATTATTTATTACGTGTGATTATATAAATTGATTGTTTTTAACAAGAAAGCAATACCAAATCTTAAGCGGTACATTATTATAGATTAAGTAGCTTGTCATAACAGTTCATTGTTTCATGAATCAATTAAATGGAAATTTTCCGACTTATTTCTGTGGATTTTATAAAAAAAAGGATTAAACAAAAAGATTCAAAAAAACAAATCCGCATTATAGTTTATTTATTAGGCCTTACAACAAAACAATTTTAATTGTTCCTCATACAATTTTATTACGTTATCCAGATATAATTCTTTTGTGCACTTTTGACGGAATAAATAACAAATAATATAAACTAAAAAAACATCAATAATTAGTATAAGTACCAGGTGTGTGAGTAGCATAGTCCAATGATCCTATCTTGGATTTTACTTCTTTTTTAGGCCCAGTGGAACCCATGGCTGTGCTCGGAGAATGTGGCGTCGTCGGAGATTTTGGGCTTCGTGGACTGGCCAACGGTTTTAAAGGGGCTAAATTATCAATTATTGGAATTCATCTATTTATTGTAATACAGACAAAACTTATAATCTATATAGGCTTTATGAGATGAAAACTCGGAGGTGTGTCATTAAATAAGACAAACACGCGGGCTATATACTTCTGTATGTAATATTTTATAATATATTTTGGTTTCCAAAATTTTTTATAGTGTATCTTGTAAAAAATAACTTAAAAAAACCAACAAATTGTCATAATGTTATGCTGTTATTTTACTATTGTATTGTATTGGTTTTTTATTTTGTTTAAGATAATTATGTCTAATATTTTGTTTAATCTATATAAGCAATAGACATTTATTGATTTTGTATGCACCAAAAAATAAAAAAACTCAAAAGACACTAATAATAAGATAAATGAACTGCATTAAACCAAAAAGTAAATAATTAATAATAGTAATTAATCTTACAAAATTTAGTAATTTTTCATGTGCATTTTGTATTTTTACTCACAGAAAAATGTTAAAAATATCTGGAAATTAAAAAAAGCTGAATTATTATAAATACGGATATTACCAATATATATAATAAAGGAAAAATGAGACACTTAGAACAAACTGCTTGTAAAAACAGGTTCCGTTTAAATGGGACCTGGTCCCATTTAAATGGGACTTTTTGATTTTGGTCCCATTTAAATGGGATCCCATTTAAATAGGTCCCATTTAAATGGAACTTATTTAATTGGGATCTCATTTAAATAAATCCCATTTAAATAGGTCCTATTTAAATAGGTCCCATTTAAATGGAATCCCAATTAAATGGGATCCCATTTAATTAGGTCCCATTTAAATGGGATCCCATTTAAATGGGATCCCATTTAAATGGGACTTATTTAAATGAGTTATTAAATTATTAAATTAATTAATTAATTAATTAATTTAATAAATTAATTAATTAATTTAATAAATTAATTATTAAATTTAGACTGATTCAAAGGTCCCATTTAAATGGGACCAGGTCCTATTTAAATGGGACCGTTTTTTACAAGCAGTTTGTTCTAAGTGTCTCATTTTTCCTTTATTATATATTTTTGATATTACTACTTTTTTAAAAATTTAAAAATTTTCATAAAGTACGATTCTGTTTGAGATGTAAATATTATTTTTTACCGACTTTTCAAAGGTACGGTCGACTAAATTTAGGTTTGTGTTTATCGTCTTGTGAATTTAGGTGAATGTTATAAGGATTTTTTTCAGTAACTTACGAATTTAATTTAACTCTTTTTTTTCCTATTTTTGTTAACACTAACTCTAATAAAATTAATTGCGGAGTTTAATTTATTTTTATATGTTCATCAAAATTTATTTTCTATTTCTAATTAGCCACTAAACTATTATTTATTGACAAAATTCGAAATTTATGCGGTTATATTTTGCTAATAAAGCGCTTAATTTAAAATCAAAATTAAATGTAGCTTAGACTATTGGCTATCAGTGGAAATTATGAAAAAAATATTGTTTCCATTATGCGTGAAACCATCACTACTAAAAAACACTATACTTACTGAAAAGACAAAACCTTTTTTGTAAATATTAAATAAGAAAAGTTGTTTGCTTTGCTTTTAAACTATTCTTTCCTAGCATTTGAAAATTTTCATTAAAATTTAAGATAACTTTCATTTTTATAACCAAGACACGTAATTTTTATTAATCATAATGACGCTTTTGTACGGTAACTTTCAAAACCCGGTTAAAATATTTAAATAGACTTCACAAAACAAGAAATCATAGATTTTTCCTCCTTTATGACCTTAAATTTTTTTATTTACACAAAAATAGTGTTTTCTATTTTAACAGCAAATTTTCACTATTGTTTTTTTGTTTCAGTTTATAAAATACTGCCTGTTATACATATACGGTCTTTAAAAATACCAAGTTAAAATGATATTACAGTTGGAGCCAAAATAGTTTTGTTTAAAAAATTTTCAGGTGAGCATAAAGGATACAAGATGGATTCAGACAGTCAAGATTTAAACCGAGTATCAGTATATATAAGCGTTCTTTACTATGGGCATGAGGTACAAAAATTAAAAATATAAAATTTGAGAAAATTGTAGATTTCTTAGTTTAAACTTAAACTCCAATTAAACATCATAGTCATTATAAATCATCTCTAAAATAGTATTTTTGAATTTACCTTTCAAATCAATTTTAATACTACATATTTTATTAATGTTTTCATTTTAAAAATATTAAAAATTTAAGGATTAATCTTAAAACATCCGTTCTGAAGCATTTACTGTGATTGAAACTTTACTAAAGTGAATTACCAAACAGGCGACCAGCGCCGTGCTTACGCAGCGGCAATATTTAAAATCGTAAATTGTACTAAAGCTAAAGTCTTCCAGGCTGAAATTAAGGGCGTAACCGCTCTCCGCCAGGAAGAAATAAACAACAAACTTGCGAGTGGGAAAAATTAAAAAAAAGTTTTCAGCGGTTATGTAACCAATTATTATTTAGTTGCGTCATGTTTCTCTGCACGTGATATTTTCTCAAAAAACGAGTGGTTACTTTACCACTCATCTATTTTCACCCTGATAGAATTTATCTACAGTAGCATCACCATTTTTATCCTCGATATGATTTAAAAAACGCTGAATCAAAACTAAAATGATAAGGACTGTACCGTGCATACCATACCTTGACTTTGTATAGCATACACTAAAAAATTTTTGTATACATCGACCGCACAGTTAGCGAGATATGGCCACCTGAAGTTTTTTTAGTTCACATTATTTTTATACAGACTTTAGTTTATAGCTAAGAATATAAGCAATTCATTTATGTAATGTTCCTACATTACTCATTTCGTTAGCAAGATATGTCTATTTCATTTTTTTTCTTTCTTAAATCATTTTTGTACAGACTATAGAGAATAGACTATTAACTTACACGTTTTTGCAGCCGTCGTGCGCGTGGGCGTGGTTCCAGCAGAGGTGCGCGTGGGCGTGGTTTTCGTCGGAGTGCGAGTGGGCGTGGTTTTTTCTGGAGTGGTTCCGGTTGCCCGTGGTGTCGCGGTTTTGGTCACCGTGACGGTGGACGGTCGGGTGGCCGTGGATTTCCCGGTCGGTGGGCCGGTTCGGGAGGTCGGTGAAGTTTTCGCTCCGACTTTGGCCGCCGCTGTTCCCGCCGCTCCGGGTGCTTTTTTGGTTTTCTCCAGGGGAGATTTTTTCTCCGGTAAGGGCTTCTCGTTTTCCGCGGCCGGTTTTTCCGTCGGATGGGTTGAATTTTCCTCAACGGTCGGCGGCAGTTGTTCGGCTTCAACCGGAGTATTTTCCGCGAGTTCGTCGGTTGATTTCGGTGGTGGGACGGAGGCTTCCGGTTCCGGCAGCCTGGTTTCCACCGACTCCGGACTTAGATTGTCGGCTTCGGGCTTTGGAAGTTCCGCGGTGTCTTTTGCTGTCGCCGGGGCCTGAAAATATGTGCCGAATGAAGAAAAATTTTTTTCTCCTGCCTTTTCACGTGGAGCTTCGGCTGTATGAAAATCTGGTTCTGGTTAATTCATACCCTAATATATTTTTAACAAAAGCGAAAAACTCCCGTACTCACGCGAGCCGTTCAATACTTCCAACACTATATAACGATAAGGCCAACCCCTTCGCATCGATTAAAAAGGTCTCTAGCTGTCCGCCACTATATTTACTTATGCCTCTATCAAATTCATTTTAGACTATCTTCGCTTATATAATATGGTAAGTAATTTCCACACAGCTTAACCAGTGTCAAAGCAGTAAAATTCAGATTTGGGAAATTTGAAGTGTTATACTGAAACATTTATTACATGCACTTTATGGCATCGTATTTGATGCATATAAAATGTTTTTCAACGATATTTATTGTTCAAAAAATTAAGTTTTTTAATTATTTTAACATGTTTTTTTAGCTTTTAAGAAAAATTTTAAAAAAGTAATCTGAGTTTTTAAGTTTAATTCTCCCTGGAAATTTGTTTTTCGTTAGTTTAAATTATTAAAGGGAGCAAAGCTATGTGACTATTATATTTTTTTTAAATCCTTGGCTTTATGTTTTTTCTAACATACTTTTTATCAGAAGCTATCGCACCTTCATCACAATGATCACACAGCCGCAAGTGGGACATTTGACTTAAATAAAATTAATATCACTCAAAATCAATGTCTCATCTTACCAGAAAAACAAAATTTTTAGCTAAATTAAAAAAAACGCTTTAGAATTTTCAGCAACTTTAAAATTTTAAATCGATTCTAAAACAAGAATCCCAGCTACATACCTACAAATAAAGTTTTTACAAAAAAACAACCTACGAAAGCAAATATCAATTAAATTTTCATTATCAATGACGCTATATAATCAGCGCTGCTTATATAATAAAGATGTCGTCCGAAACTTTGTGGATTTCATTCGCGAATGCGACTTACCTCGTCGGAAATGTGCTCGGAAGGAGCGGCTAGGGGTTCCGGTTCCGGTTCCGGTTTCGGTTCCGGTTTTGTTTCCGGTTCCGGTTGTTCGGGGGCCGGAGCGGAGAGAGTCTCCTCGGCGGACAACGGAAGAAGCTTTTCCTCCTTCGGAGTGGCCGGAGGGGTTTCAAGTGAAGCGGGAGGGGGCGGGGACGCCTGGGCGGGAGAAGCCGTGGAACCTTTGTTATGGTCCTCTTCTACCCCACTGTCGTATTGCTGATCCGGAGCTGAAATTTATTAGTGGTTACAAAATAAAGCTATAAGATATTTGTACAGATTGAACTACTGAACATTGAACGATTGAAAATTGAACTATTGAAGGATTAAACAAAACATACGTTCACTAAAGTGAAAAAATTTTCAGAAGTTATTTTTCGATAAAGAGCTTAATAATTGCTACAAGTAGGTAAACTCTTTGAGACATACTTAAATAACATATACATCAATATACATCAAATAACATATATATATATATATATATATATATATATATATATATATATATATATATATATATATATATATATATATATATATATATATATAAAAAAAAATATATATATATATATATATATATATATATATATATATATATATATATATATATATATATTGTATATATATCTGATGACTCGGGTTTATTTAGTAGTAATTATCTAGTTTTATGTGGAATTATAGAAGTTACATGAAACTTTTTAACAAAAGTTCAATTTTTTTATCTTTACTTAAGGTAGAACGATACAGTTACAAAAATTTTACCAATTTTCCCTAAAACAGGTACTCGGGAGTTTTTGGAAGTCTTGATGACGAATCCGACCTCTGTTTTTCAATTCGACCCCCGGGGGGCACTAGGGGGGTTGCGACCCCCCCCCCTTTAGGGGCATTTTGACTATACATCGGTTTTACCTCAAAACCACCTCAAAACAGGTACTCGGGGTTGAATACTTTATTGAATAATGAACAATTTTTTTAGTTAAAAAATAAAAAAATAACATTTTTTGAGGTTAAAAATATTGTCCAGGGGAACTCGAACCAAGATCTCCGGGATTCTGAGTCCGACGCTCTAGCCACTCGACCAATGCTTCGTCGGAGGATTTTGTCTTAAAAGCCAGTTTTAAACAAACGTGTCAAAATGTAGTTTCCCGACGTCAAATCAACAAATATAAATGAAAATTTAGTCATTTGATAGGAATTAGTTTGTTCCACACTTTTAACACAGCAGTTGTAGCCAGTTTTTAAGTTTTTAACGAAATCTCTACTATCACTTCTTTTTATTTTTTATTTCAACAATTTTAGCAATAAAACGAAATTAAAAAAACTTCAATAGTAGGGATTTCACTGAAAATTTTTGTGGGCATATAGATTTGGTGTATGTAACTAAGTTAAATTTTTATTACGTAATATTAACTCTGGTTCTGTTAAACTGGGAAAAACTGTTTTAAAATGCCTTTTTTCAATCAAGCATATCTCGCCGTGGAATGGTCCACCAAAATTGTTATGGATACCGAACTGACCGGAAAAAAATACCCTTTCTCCTGACATATAGGTTGCTTCTGTCCGTCACGTACGGCACGAGTTATACACAAAAATCGACAGGTTATCTCAACTGTATCGTTCCACCTTAAGTTATTTTCCCGATTAACTTATTCCTGGATAATTATGCATAGATAAAAAATAATTTAAAAAAACCCTTTGTTGCGATTTATCTTCACTTCATTAATGTAATATATTAGGTGAAAACAAATGTAAATATAAATTAAGGGTATGGATATTTTGTTTTTAAAATGTCATGCAAAAATATTAATTTTTTTATTATCATAATTAAAAAGATTAATTATAAAATTATACTGACTTTGTCGTGAAAATCGAGCTCCCATTTTTTAAATAAACATAAAATCTTTTAATAATATTTTAATACATTTTTAACTGCTAACTATGTAGGATCTAGTGTTAATTGTACACTTAATTTAGGAAAAATATTTTTAGAATAAAATTATAGATTTCGAAAATACTCGAAATTTACAACAGCTTCAGCTGTCGTCCTTAAAATCTACCACACTAACAGAGAAGTTTGAATTGAAAGAAAATAAATTTTAGTTTACCTTGATTCTTTTTTCTATTTTTTATTCTTCGAATAATATTTACTCTAATTTTACTTTCAATTTTTTTAAATAACGTTATAGTACGTTTTGCTTATTAAAAATGAAAATACCGGTTATCTTTATACATATTTTAAAAGCTTGTAATAGGCGCATAATTCTAGTTTCTGCTAAACATTATTTTAATATTTTAAATTTAAATTATGTTTTGAAAATGGATTTGAGATAAATTAAAAAATAGATATTGTATTTTTATTTCAAATTACCTGGACATTTTGTTAATTTCTTGAATATTTTCAACATTTTAAGCTTTTTCTAGACAAAATAAATTTACTATTTGATCACTTTTGACTCTTTTATCATGACTAATGATTTGTATACACTGACAAAAAATAAATAATATAGCAACATAATACTTAAATAAAAATATTAAATCACAGTAGTCATGTTGCGTTGCCATAATGACGACAAATAATTATTTTACTTTGTAATCATATTGAAACAATAGAAAGTCGTGTAAATTTATCCAGTTGTCATTGCATATACTTAATAACAAATTATTGAAAATCAAAGATTATAACATTAAACACACTGTTTCAGGTTTTATTTCATGAAATTTTAGCTATAAGATTGTAAAATTTTACTAAAAAACGCAATCTTTGTGTTTTTTTGTCTAAACAGACATAAAATTATTGCTGGAAGACGAGGGTTTCAAAATACTAAACTAAATCATATTGGATTCAAAGCATTATTAACCTGTCATTTGTGTTGGCACCGAGGAAAAACTGTATTTTTTGTAATTAAAATAAATGATTTCGTAAAAAAGTTTAAAAAAATTTTTTTTGTGTGATAGTAAATTATAGCTTGGAGCTGGAAACTGAAATTAAAACTCGAAAACTTGGAATCTGAAGTGAAGATTTTAAAGCCAAAGTTTTGAAATAACTTAAATTTATACTAAAATTTAAGTTTAAACCTAATCCGAAACCATTTCTTTACGTTCAGCTCCTAGTTTTCAACATAAATTTTTTTGAAGCCGGTCCACTAAACGCGTGTTGTTTAGGTGCTATGTTAGTACGTTCTTTAAAATTCTTAATAAAATTTTAATTTTCGGGTTTTTTCTCGAGGCATTTTTTTTGTTATTGCATAAATTGATATTTTATTATTATTTGATTACTGTTATAAATGCAAGCTAATAAGGCAATAACGATGGCTCAAAGTTTTTTGTTTAAGACTCCAAAAAACACTTAACCTCCAGTTGCAGCTATATGGTTTTAATGATCAATCAGATGGAAACATAATGATAAAGCCAAATTCGCTCCGGAGTGAAAACTTAAAATGTAAACATGCAAGAAACAGTCTGTGTCATTCGGTGTGAAATAGGTTTCAACTCAATTGGCACTCTGAGCTTAGCTGCACTGACTTAGGGTTCCTGGAACTAAAAAACTTAGAGCCAAGCAATTTTAAAGTCAATTTTGACACCCCACTCGAACCTAACACATGTATTACTAGGCAATACTAAGCAAAAACCTTAAAATTAAGCTAAAAATAAAATAAATAAATAAATTTTAATCTTAAACAGGTCGAAAATTGCAAGGCTCCAAATAAAATTCCTTTGGTTTTATCGACCTCATACCCCGCGGACGAGAACGTGTAAACAATTAACTGATAAATAATAATTATATCTTACTGATTATATCGCCGGCTCTAGACTCCGTTGGTTTTGAGGAAGTTAGGTCCGAAACAAGTCCTGCAATTAAATTGTCGGACAAAAGATCCTTGGGCGGTTCCGGGTTTTCCGCGGTCAAAATCGGCTCCACGGAAACTGAGGGCTGACCGTCGATCAAACTTTCAGAGTTGCTGGACAATCCCTTGGATGGGCTGGCCGGCAATTTAGCAAACCCCAGACCGAGAAGGTCCACCTGGTTGCTGTCCAACGGAACTGAGGGGGGTGACACACTGTCGGATGCGGATTCTTTAGAAACCTCCGCGGGATTCGCGGGCTGATCCAGGTCCAAAAGCTGCTCCATGGTTTGTTACTACCTAAAAATTTAAATAATAAAAAGTTTAAATTAATGAAGGGCACCGAAAAACGCCGAAATCTCTGCGGGGAAAATTCTTGCGAGCCAGTAATGGGCTAAAAGGAATTGCGGTTTTTTACCCGGATTGTTAAAGTGTCAACCGATTTTTATTTTAAAATTTATTGAAATTGAATAATTTTTCTCATTGACTTCTGCAATTAAAACAAGCTTTATTTTTCATCGTTCTAAAAACCAAAGGTATTTATTAGATCTCCGCAATTGATACATTTTTTTGAACTTGAACACAAAAAAACATTTGTAATTTTTTTAGTCTAAATGGCAGTTTTGGGAACAGCGCAAAAATATTAACAATTTTTTTGTCCTTTTTATGTGTCATTTGCACATGAGAATAAATGCATTTGTACAAAATCATGTCATTTACGTCGGAAAAAAATTTCATACCTACTGCAAATAAAATATTATATAAATTGTTTTTTTAGTAATTTTGCAAAAAAATTAACAAAAAAACAACATAATCAAAACTTATGGTTGAATTATATCTGACTGACGCTCAAAATTAGAATGCAGACATGAAGGGACCAATTAAAATTGTGCGGTAATGACGTTTTTTGTTAAAAAACAAATAAAAAAGCAGAATTTTTTTTTAATTCCACCTTTTCACAAAATATACAAAAATTAACCAACTTTAGCGCTTAAAAAATTTGCATTTAGGTTCCAAATTAAGTAATTTGATAAATAATTATTAAAATACAGTTTTTAATCTTTGTTATAAATCCGCTTTAGTGGAAATTTTTGAATGCTTTTGTGGTTAAATAGTCGATTCAATACTGCAAATATCGCGTTCAGCTAGATTTTATTTGCCTATAAAAATAATTCATAATTTTAATTAATTAAAATCCACAGCTAATTCTAAATGTTAAATTATTACTGAATATTCAAGACGAAAAATTGCTTTATGATGAAACAGTGTTAACTCTTTATGATGAGTGATATCGCTCTTTAGACGCGGAGTGCATATTGCGTCTGGATGTGCAGTGTATAAGTGAAGGCAAAAGGGATATGCGAAAGGATGGGGAAGCCGAGTTTAACATGGAGCTTCACTGGCGCGTTTCCTTTCCGCGTTACAGACACTTTTTTTGGTGTCCGGAAATTTCGTCTTTTACATTTCGTCTTTAAACATCTCGTTTTTTACATCTCGTCTTCGGAAAGCTCTTGTTTTAAACATCTCGTCTTAGGAAAACTCGTCTTTTGCATGTAATTTTGTAAATGTATTTTAACTAGTTTTGTGATAACTACTTAGGTAGTTAACTACTTAACTACTCAACTACCATGATTTTGGCTAACTACTTAACTACCTACTTTCTTTTTCAAAAGTAGTTAACTACCTACTTAACTACCTACTTTCAAAAACTAAAGTAGTTAATACAAGTAGTTAACAAAGTAGTTACAAAGTAGGCAGAAAGTAGTTAGTAAAATAGACAGTCAAATAGTTAGTTTGGTGTCTTTACACAAACATTTAATATCTTCGGGGCGCATATACTATAAAAAAACTCACAGCTATTTGAAACAGAATGTGAAAGCATGTCACATTGTGTACTTGTATATATATATATATATATATATATATATATATATATATATATATATATATGGGGGGGATATATATATATATATATATATATATATATATATATATATATATATATATATATATATATATATATATACCATATATCCATGGTAATTTGCACGCGCAGAGTGTCTTCAATAAAAATCCATATCTGGGCACTCAACAACGATTTTATACACACGGTGCTTTACAATTATTTATGAACCCAATTCAAATTGTAGTAATGCTTTAATTAAAGTTTTTTAAAAAAATACGTCACAAAATAGATGGTTGAAATAAATCATAATTAGACTATCTTTGATTACTTCTTTCAGTTAAAATAGAACAAAAATCTGTTGGTTTTTATTTAATCTAGTGTAAAATAGGATCATTTTTATTAAGGTTTTTAAATAGAAAAAAAAACAAAAAAAATATATTTTTTTGAAATGGATTGTCATATTTATTGTGAATCCAATGTCAGTTTAAAAATGTTTAAGTTAAAAAAGTATTTGAAAGCAATCATAATTTTGTTATAAAATGAATAGTGAACTAAGGGTCAGTCATAAACTCTTGCTTTTATTAAAGGTGAACTGCGGAGTTAAAATTTTTGTCTTCGATTTCTTAAACTTCTTTCCTGTCCCCAATAGCTCACAAAAATATTTCAACAAAATATCTCCAGTGGTTCAGAAGTTATGACCCCACAAAAATGGCGTTTTTTGACAATTCTGTACATGAAAGATTGCTCAATAGGTATAAGCTACAAATTATGCACTCAAAAAAGCGGCTACTTTTTACTTTAATTTGATACCTTGGTTGTTAAGATTGGTGCAGTATTTGTCAGGATATTGCATTTCTGGTACAAAAAACCCGCGACTATATTGCTAAAAAAACCAAACGACGGCAGCAATTTGATGAAGTTTGCCCATCATTTTTGCCGTCACTTCGTATTTGTAGCAAAAAAATCGCAGGTGTTTTGTACGGGAAACGCAATATCTCGACAAATACTGCACCAATCTTAACGATTAAGGAATCAAATTAAAGTAAAAAGTAGATAGACACTTTTTTTGAATGCATAATTTGTAACTTAAATCATTATACCCATTGAGCAAGCTTTCACGTACAGAATTGTCGAAAAACGCCATTTTTCGGGGGAAGGGGGGGGTCATAACTTCTAAACCACTGGAGATATTTTGGTGAAAAAATCTTTGTCAGCTATTGGAGTCAGGGGTAAAGTTTTCACAAAAAAACATCAAAATCGAAGCCAAAAAGTTCGACTTTGCACCACACCTTTAAACAAAATTTTCACTCTCCGGCTTCCGTTGTTTAGTAAGATGATATAAATGCGGCAAACAATGTTAATATATCGTTATTTTTTAAATCCACCCCAAGTGGGTTATTAAGTTTAAGTTTAAGTTTTTAAGTTAACTTTACAATAAATTAATTTTTTCTTGTAAAAAACTTCCTGAATTATATCTCAACTATCTAGCAGTCTTAAAAGTATTTTTAAACATAAATAACTAGCAAAAAACCAAAAAATATGGAAATATTTAATTATTAAATGTGACAAAGTATTTTTTACATTAAGAATTCGAATTTTTAATTCTACTAAGATTTTAATATAAATATAAACTTAGTTAAAAAATTTTAAGTAGCTAACTACCTACTTAACTACCTACTTTGATTTTTGGCTAACTATCACAACACTAATTTTAACAAGGCGAGTTTCCGCTCAAACCATAAAGTTTTGCTTGATTTTTAGGTTTCGCTTAGGCTTAGAAAAAAAATAGGTTTTTACTCTTTAGTTTAAAAAGCACACTATTAAATACAGATTTACTACGATAAAGTTTTGCTTATTTTTAAATTTAGCTTAGGCTTAGGGTCGCAGTTTTTGGAAACAGATCATTGAATAAAAAATTATCATAGAAAAATTTAACTTGAATTTTAGGTTTTGCTTAGGCTTAAAAAAAGAATTTTTCGATCCATTGTAGGGTTAGTGTTGTGATAGTTAGCCAAAAATCAAAGTAGGTAGTTAAGTAGGTAGTTAACTACTTTTAAAATTATAAGTAGGTAGTTAAGTAGTTAAATAAAATTACAAGTAGGTAGTAAGTAGGTAGTTAACTACTTAAAATTTTTTAACTAGGTAGTTAAGTAGTAAGTAGTTAAGTAGGTAGTTAAGTAGGTAATTTTTTAACTAAATATATACTTATATTAAAATCTTAGTAGAATTAAAAATTCGAATTCTTAATGTAAAAAATACTTTGTCACATTTAATAATTAAATATTTCCATATTTTATTGGTTTTTTGCTAGTTATTTATGTTTAAAAATACTTTTAAGACTGCTAGATAGTTGAGATATAATATAGTTAAAATTCAGGAAGTTTTTTACAAGAAAAAATTAATTTATTGTAAAGTTAACTTAAAAACTTAAACTTAATAACCCACTTGGGGTGGATTTAAAAAAAAGACGATATATTAACATTGTTTGTCGCATTTATATCATCTTGTTAAACAACGGAAGCGGGAGAGTGCAAATTTTGTTTAAAGGTGTGGTGCAAAGTCGAACTTTTTGGCTTCGATTTTGATGTTTTTTGTGAAAACTTTACCCCTGCCCCCAATAGCCGACAAAGATTTTTTCACCAAAATATCTCCAGTGGTTTAGAAGTTATGAACCCCCCACCTTCCCCCAAAAAATGGCGTTTTTCGACAATTCTGTACGTGAAAGCTTGCTCAATGGGTATAATGATTTAAGTTACAAATTATGCATTCAAAAAAGCGTCTATCTACTTTCTACTTTAATTTGATTTCTTGATTGTTAAGATTGGTGCAGTATTTGTCGAGATATTGCGTTTCCCGTACAAAACACCCGCGATTTTTTGCTACAAATACAAAGTGACCGCAAAAATGATGGGCAAATTTCACCAAATAGCTGCGTTTGGTTTTTTTAGCAAAATAGTCGCGGGTTTTTTGTACCAGAAATGCAATATCTTGACAAATACTGCACCAATCTTAACGATCAAGGTATCAAATTAAAGTAGAAAGTAGCCGCTTTTTTGAGTGCATAATTTGTAACTTATACCTATTGAGCAATCTTTCATGTACAGAATTGTCAAAAAACGCCATTTTTGTGGGGTCATAACTTCTGAACCACTGGAGATATTTTGTTGAAAAAATTTTTGTGAGCTATTGGGGACAGGAAAGGAGTTTAAGAAATCGAAGACAAAAAGTTTAACTACGGAGTTCACCTTTAATAAAAACAAGAGTTTATGACTGACCCCTAGTTCACTATTCATTTTATAACAAAATTATGATTGCTTTCAAATACTTTTTTAACTTAAACATTTTTAAACCGTACATTGGATTCACAATAAATATGATCAATCCATTTCTAAAAAAATATAATTTTTTTAATTGTTTCTATTTAAAAACTTCAATAAAAATGATTCTATTTTACACTAGATTAAATAAAAACCAACAGATTTTTGTTCTATTTTAACTAAAAGAAGTAATCAAAGATAGTCTAATTATGATTTATTTCAACCATCTATTTTATGACGTATTTTTTTAAAAACTTTAATTAAAGCATTACTACAATTTGAATTGGGTTCATAAATTGTAAAGCACCGTGTGTATAAAATCGCTGTTGAGTGCCCAGATATGGATTTTTATTGAAGACACTCTGCGCGTGCAAATTACCATGGATATATACATGCTGTCACATTTTGTTTCAAACAGCTGAGTTTTTTTTGTAATATATGCGCCCCGCAGATATTGTTTGTTTAAAGACACTAACTATTTGACTGTCTACTTTACTAACTACTTTCTGCCTACTTCGCTAACTACTTTCTGCCTACTTTGTAACTACTTTGTTAACTACTTGTATTAACTACTTTATTTTTTGAAAGTAGGTAGTTAAGTAGGTAGTTAACTACTTTTGAAAAAGAAAGTAGGTAGTTAAGTAGTTAGCCAAAATCATGGTAGTTAAGTAGTTAACTACTTAAGTAGTTATCACTACGTTAAGTAGTTGATCAATTATTTGATGAAAAACCGGGGATAAACCGTCTATTGGCATTTAGCCATGCTTACTTCGTAGTCCTTTAGCACTACAGTGTAATAGTTACTTTATTTACAGCTTTAATAAAATATTTGTTCTGAAATATGCTATGCAAACTATTATTTTTTGTATTTTACACGATAAGTGGAGTCAAGGAGTTGGATTAGTTGACGAAAGATGCGAAAATTTCTTTTAACCACGGCCTTTATTAAATTTTAAAAAAAAGGTTCACGCCACGATTTGATTTTAGCTCATGATAATTACCCAAATAAATTCTTGTGATAAACATTTGGAATGTCATTTGTCTAGTCGAGTCAGTGGCAGCTGTAAAATTTATCCCTATAATGTTTATGAAAACACTGTTATGTTTAATGTTTCCGTAGGCGGAAACATTAATTAATACTAATAAAATTTACATTAATTCATAAAAAATGATTAAAGCTTGTTTATGAGAACCATGTAAACATTGCATTCAAACCGCAAATTATTTGCTCAATAAGCAGGGATTCATCATCGTGCTTTAGTGTTGTTGACATAGAGAGAGGGGTTTTATTTAATTAATTTTGTAGTCATTATTATAAACTCAATTCATTAAGATTGTGTCTTTTTTGTTTGCAATTGCAAAATTTTATTTTTTTAATTAGGCCCATACCCCAGTTTTTTGGATCAACCCCATGCAAAAATTTATTACAGCATAATTGTTCGAGTTTTTTGTTGAATTTTTTAATTGTGAAATGATATTTTGACTTTCGATTAATCTAGAGCTACGTAAAGATTAGTCTTTGCAATTGCCACTGCCAGGATACAAAACATATTTGGGCAGCCTCCCGGATTTTGGGGGTATACCCGACCCCCGAAATTTGGGGGGGAGGGTGTCCCGAAATTTTTTTTTAGGATATACCTCAAATACCCCATTTTTAGCGTTTTTAGTACTGGGACCCTCCAAATTTTAGGAGGGGTGTTGGCTATAATCAGGATTTTTTTGGGGGGTGGGTATAACCCCCCAACCCCCTGCCACCTATGATACAAAACCCAGCACACTTCTGTTGATAAATTCATAAATTGCAATGGCAATAGTAGTGACCGATAAAAACTATAAGCTTCACATAGCTCAATTAAGGGCAAAGCTCCGCAGTTCCTTTGCTGTCATTGGCCGGAGCTATTAGCATGATATTAAAGGGTAGCAACATTATTTTTAAAAACATAGAATAAACTAAGAACCAGTATGAGCAGCCTTTCTTGGAGTTAAACAGCTGAAACCTTTATGAGAAAAGCTTTACACGGGGCATTGTGTAGAAATAGTGTTAAATATTTTGGTACAATCGTTTTATTTAATTTATACACGTAATAATGATAGATAATATAATAAATAACTTGAGGTATACAAAAACAAAAAAATCAACTGATTTAATTTACTTTTTTTTTCAAAATTCAAACAAAGTGTCCACTGCCATTATCATCCTTAAAACAAAAAGGGGTCCGCATGTAACTGTGTTTATGCAGGTTAATTCAGGCAATAAAAACATTCTTCAATTACTTCAGCATAAAAACAATATTAAAAAAATAGTGACCGTGGTCCTATGTCCTATCTCGGAATAAAAATGCCGAATTGGGTAATTAGTTATATTATTTCTATAATCGTTTACCATTAACTTTGGAAGCGAGCGAATATTTATCAGTTAATTAAGAATAGCCTATAAACATACGGTCCGTTTTTACTTTAAAACAGATTTTCTATCCGGCCTTTTGGAGATTTACCTAATTAATGACAAATTAACTATAATAGCAAAAATAATATAGTACTAAAGATGAATTCTATCAGGGTGAAAATAGGTAGGTAGTAAAATAACCACTCGTTCTTCGAGAAAATATCACGTGGAGAGAAACACCTGACGCAAATTAATAATAATTGGTTACATCACCACTGACAACTTTTTTTTGTTCTTTTTATTCTCGCGCGTTCATTCTTTTTTCCTCCTGACGGCGAGCGGTTACGCCCTTAATTGCAGTCTGAAGAATTTTAACTTTAAGATCGGAATTTTTTAACAATGGTTATTAAAGGTGTTTTTTTACAAATTACAATATATTATTTCTCAATAACTATTTTAACAATTATTTCGTTTTTCGTATATTGTATTGTTCACATAAACTGCCTGGCAAGAAACACGTGCATGCATGTCAATAATCTTTATTTTCAGGAATTTTTTAATCTTATTGTTTTCCCAGTTTTAATAAGAATAGTTAACTGAAATCAAAACACAAATGTGAATCTTCTACCATTCGTCATACGTTTTCTTTAAAAAGATGACTAAATTTAACAAAAAAATTAATATAAAAAAAGGATGCTACAGACGTTTCTTGCTATTTATTTACTCACATGATTTTTGAATTTTAGTTTTGACTAAAACTTAAAACAACAATTTTACACAAACTATAATCGATTTTTCAGCTTTCAATAAGCATAATGTGGTGGTTCAAATTTTGTAGTAAAATATTCTTTTTTTGACATTGATGGTAACATAAAAACATAACTAACTTCATTTTGAATCAGAATTTTAAATATAATTAATACTTACGATTCCATCAGCAGAAATAGTTTAAACCAGGTAAATTCTCACGTCTTAAATTAAAATTAACCAATCTAGTACTAGTACGATTAATTCTCAATAATATGATTAATGATAATATAGACTGTGACGTGAATTATCATCACATTATAATATTTACGCTTTTCAAACTTTTTAATTTAAATGATCGAAGTTCAGGTATTTCCTTTACACTGTCCGCTAAATAGTTTATGAATAATACAGTAATTAGCAGACTTTTAATATGTCATCACGACGTATCACGAACGTAACTGTGTTAATCTTTAGTTAAATGTACTAAGATTTTTTTTCACAAGGACATTCTATTCTACTCATACATATCGATAACGTTTTCTTCCAAATTTTGAGGTTCAAAGAAGGAATGGCGAGAAGGAGTCCTAATATTTTTTCCCGCTTATAGATTCTACTCGTCTGTAAACTTATTTTTTCTAGTCAGCCATAGAAACAATGTTTTTATTTCTTTCTTGAAGATAAGATTTCCTTTGAATTATTAAAGTTTAAAAGATGATTCCCGAAGATTTTTTCATGCCGTGCTTTCTCCGGGAGTGGTTTCGACCATACCCTCTATGATGGGGACAATGAGATGCTCTTTCGACATGAGATTGTATTTTATTACGAATATAGTAAATCGTTTGCACAAATGCGTCTCCGCCTAAAATAAAACTGGATATATATTATTATTGTCCAATATTTTATGCAAAAGAAAGTGTATTGCCTTAAACACAATAGTCTCCAATATCGATTTGAACAAAAGAAATTAAAATAATGTAAACTAGGGTAGTGCATTTAATTTCGGCACTTTTCCCAATTGGGCATTTTTGATTTTGGACTATATCTTTGGTAATCCTGGGCGGATTACGACGTTTGATAGTTCAAATGAGAGCTAATTATATGTAGATGACTGTCGTGAGTTTTTTATTTGTTATGTTATTATATTTTTATGTGAAATTGTGTGATTTATAATAAAAAAAATTGTTACTCGTTTTTAGAACATGGGCATTTCATGATTACGCAATAAATTGGTTTAAAATTTAAACTGTCCAGGTAAAATTTAGTCTATTTTCCGAATTTTTAGTCCCCGTGGTTCTACGTTGCGTCTGTGGTGAGCAATCGTTATAAAATAAAATAGTGTAATTTCGGCACTCATACGCTGCAGGTAAAAACAGATTGAATTAAGTGGTCGGTTATTAAATTGTAGTTGTAAATAGTTAAAAGACAACGTTGAAATGTGTAGGGGTCATAGCACTGCAATTAAACTCGATTAAGAGGGTCCTTTTAAAAAGTGCCGAAATTAAGTGCACTTTTTTTCCAAATTTTGCTCATTTTGACACCGTTTGGCATTTTAGCTGTAACTTTTTTGCCAGTTACACGTTGAACAACAAGTAGAAGCTTAAATTAAAGAAAACTGTCTGAAGATAATGATAGGCTTTTAAATTTTTGAAAATGATGATTTTTTTTACTGAGAAACAATCGATTGTTTGTAAAGTGCCGAAATTAAATGCACATATATAATTTCGGCAATTTTCCATTTTTTTAAAAACTGATTTAATTAAGTAAAAAAAATATTTTCGTACAGTGAAGCTTTTGTGACGCAACGCAGTATCGTGAAAGCTTCAAAATGAGCTATCAAACATGAAAATCGGGCCATACATTAAAAAGTTACATCGGAAAAACAAAAAAGTGCCGAAATTAAATGCATTACCCTATTATGTATGAAAAAAAAACGAGTGTCACCAATTCACTGATCAACAAGTTCAATCTTTGTTACAGAAGGTTTTTCTTATGTTTTATAGTGATTTGATAGGGCTGATAACGAATCTGAAATCCGTTTCATTCTAGCACGTCTAGTTTTTTTCTCTACAGGGTATAACTTTGGTATCCTTATCAACAAGGAGCGTTAAGCCTCCGAAATCCATGTTAAGTAAGACAACGTTGCTATTAGTGTTGCTATTTTCAGATTCATTGGTTTCATCCATTCATTCATTTTCAGATTCATTTCATTCCTTTTTGTTCACATTCATTTCATTCACAATTTTAGTTGATTTTCGATTTTAGTCAATACCGCGATCTTAACCTGACAAAACAGCAATCGGAACTTTTTGGCTCCAGACTTTAGCAATGAAACTTACTAGATCAAGGCACCAGGATTTCGATTTATCGTCAAAGATATAAGGATCTGGTCCAATTCTTCTCTGAAGATGAGGGTTTAAGCTACTGCAATGCCATCGATAATGTGATGGAAAGTTTGGGAATACTACAAAGTTCATGAATGGCGGCTATTCATAGATGGGTCGAAGACCGGCTTGAAAGTTGTTTTGCTTCACAAACAAAGCAAACCAACCAACCATCCCTGTTGGTTTTGCTGTTAAGATGAAAGAGACATATGACAATATGGAACGTGTTTTGGGAACTATACGCTATCACCACTACAACTGAACTATTTTTTCTGATTTCAAAATGATTGCCATACTGCTAGGCATACAAACCTGATATACCAAGTATTGTTGCTTTTGGTGCGAATGGGACAGCAGAACAAGGCAACTGCTTTAAAGCAAAAACTTTGGCCAAAGAGGGATCAACAGTGTGAAGGTAGTAACAGACCTGTGCACAGTCTATAAATGCCCTCCGCTTTATTTGAGGATTTGCTCCCCCCACCCAAAAAAACCCCAAAAATTATGGCGCTATTTTTTACCTATTATGAGGCCATCATCGCAAAATTGTTGCAGTTTTTAGTATATTTCAATGCATTTTAAGCCATTTTAGACCTATTTTTTACCTTATTTTTGCTTTTTTTGTCCTTTTTCCCCTTTTTCTTTCTTTTTTTATCCTTTTATTATCTTCTTTTTCTTTCTCCTCCGCTTGCTTCCCCCTGTTTCAAAAAAGTTGCCCCCCGTGTTGGAATTGCCCTCCCCAATAAAACCCCAGGGGCAGTGCACATGTCTGTAGTAACAACGTTCAGCGAGGAGCTCTGGTAGAACGTTTTGACATCATTCTTTCTCCGTTACACATTAAGTTGGGACTGATGAACAACTTTGTGAAAGCTTTAAATGAAGAATCGTCTGCGTTTTATTTAATACCTGAAAAGTCAGTTTCCTAATCTCAGTCATGCAAAAGTAAAAGAAGGCGTCTTTGTTGGCTCGCAAACAAGGAAAATATTGGGCGATCAACACTTTGAGAATTTGCTGTGTCCTGAGAGGAACTTTAAGCTTGACAGGCATTCAAATGTGTTGTTTCTGGGTTTTTGGACAACAAAAAAGCTAAGCTGAGAACTACGTTGACCTGGTTGAAAAAAGGCTGACCGCTTAGGAGAACATGCACTGCAATATGTCATTGAAAATTTATTTTCTTCATTCACATTTGGATTTCTTCCCGAAAATTATAGGGCAGTGAGCGACGAACAAGGCTGAGCGGTTCAATCAGAATATTTCCTCATTTAAAAGCAGATATCAGGGATGATCGAACCCCAACATTGTTTCAGACTGCTGCTGGTCAGTCAAACGTGATGAACCAATGACACAGCATAAATGACGAAAATAATGTCACCTTAGCAAAGGGTGGTTGGTTGGGGTTAGTGTGGGGGACTGCACTATGGAGCCGGGTCCTCGTCCAGCAGTATGAGCGACAACTATATTTTGTTGTTGACAGAGAGCTTCATAAATTATAATGGATATAATTTATTATAATATATATCACAACTATCGGGAGAGAGTGCAATCTATATATATATAGAATTACAATTTCTTAATACTCAAAAACTAGATGTACGGCTATTTTGAAGTTTATTTTGGAAACCAGCCCTATCAAATTACTATAAAAGCTTGCTACTCTAGTATGTAACAAAACATGTGTTTATCAATTAGACCTTTATCTAAACTGGTGACGCTCTGTAGTGGAACTAAAGCTAGGGATTAAGTGCTACAGATAAAATTTCCGGACTGCATACAAAAGAAGGAGCTCTGGAGCTCCAAGAACTTGTTATTTAGCTAGCTGGTAGAAGGCGTGGGATTACAATTTTATTTGATAATATTACATAATCAAAAAATTAGCTCAAAATTGAGACAGAGCTCCGGAGATTTAAGAAAAAAACTTGCTAATTTCGAACTTTTTTAAATAGCTGGCGAAAGTGTGAGATTTAAAAAATGTAATAAAAATTATGGCTCCATACTTCAACCATATTTACAAAAATAACTCAAAATAGGACGGATCTTCGGAGCTTAATAAAAACCGTATAAAACCTATCCGTTTACTTTGAATTCGTCAAGTGCTGCTGAAAGGCGTAGATATACAATAAATTATTAACTATTCAGAGCATTAGTTCGAAAATACGACGGATCGCCGGAGCTCCGAGAAAACCACACAAAACCAGACCTGTGCAATGCCCCCCGGGGTTAAAACGGAGGGCAATTGAAAAGGGGGCATCCAATGGGGGGGAGGGGGGAAATTTTCTTGAAACGGGGGGAGCAGATAAAAAACGGGGGGGGCAAACAGGGGGAAAGAAAAAAAGAGAAAAAAAGAAGGGAAAAGGAAAAAAAGGAACAAAAAAAAAGAAGAAAATAAGGTAAAAATAGGTCTAGAATAGTTTAAAATACATTGAAATAGGCTAAACCAAAACGAATAAATGCGTCAGATGGTCAAAAATGGCGTCAAAATTTTGGGTACTTTTTCTTTTAGCAAGGGCAATAAAACGGGGGGGGGGGGGCAAATCCTCCAATAAAACGGGGGGGGGGGGGGCATTTTCAGACCGTGCACAGGTCTGCAAAACCAATCCACTTACTTCGAACTTGTCGAAAAGCTGTCGTTCGTGAAATGCATGGGATAATATTTTTTTCAAATAGCACTGTAATTCATCTATTTAAAAAAAATTAGCCCATAAACGGAGCTAAAGAGCTTTTAGCTTTCAGTCCAGCGCTACAGCAATATAAATAAAAGCAAATGGCTTACTTCGAATTCGTCGAATAGCTGTCGGTGGTGGTAGAATGCGTGTGAGAATATGCGGTAGACGCGTCGGCAGACGGAGCCCAGCTTGGCTATGGAGGACTCTTTGATGCTCACCCTACTAGGAAAGTATTTGCTGCTGTTCAGGAGGCAGGCCGCCCCGTCCAAGGTATGGCGCGTGTAGTCTATGGCGGTACACTAAAAGATAAAAAAACATACAATAATATATTATAAAAACCAACCATAAAAAAGGATAAAAATATGATTCAAATCTATTAAAAATATCATACTTCTTTGGGATTTTTATGAGCGGCGCAGAGAAATATCCATTGTTCTGTGGCAGTCATTTGAGTGCAGGTTTCTGGATTACATTGTTCCTAAATTTGATATTACTTATTTTATAAAAAAACAAAATTAACAAAACTCCTAAATAGCATTGTTATTTTTGATTTGGGAAAAATTTTGAGGAGGGGTAGTTACGATAGATAGATTTTTAAAAGATCTAAAGGAATCATGACCCTTACAATATAAAAAAAAGAGAGAGTCTTGGTTTCAAAAAAGATTGACTAAAAAACGGGAGTGAGTGGTCCGTACCAGATTTTTAGGGTGGGCTATGGGGAAAGTGACCTTGGTGGATTCTAAACACTACGATGCAACAAAATGACCCGTAATTACTTACAGCAGGAGGTAGAATATTATTTTATTACTTGTTCAAATCACCAAGATGCTAGTGTGCAACGGACTAAAGTATAGATGAACAAGAGGGAGGGGGGAAAGCGTGGGGTCCACTCCACCCCCCTAGCCTTAAAATTTTGCCCCCCCCCCCGCTTGAAAAAATCCAGGGGCCCCCTCCCCCAAATTTTCGAATTTTTTACCCCTGGCCCTGAGCCCCTCTAGTTTTTGAAATCTGACCCCCCTACCCTCTCGAGAAAATTTTAAGTACTTTTTTATACTAAATTTTCCTCCAAAAACGTGAATTTTTAACACAAATTCATATTTTTAGACCCTTTTCATACTTGAATATCGCTTTTTATTCAATAAAATGTAGTATTATCTTATAAAAAACTATTATTAAATCTTTAATGGTTTAACAGTATTTTGCTTCGAAAATTCGACCCCACCTGACCCCCCCTCTAGGTTTCAAAATCTTCCACCCCGGGTCGACCACCCCCAGAAAGCTAGAGGGGTTCGACCCCCTAGATTTTGAAATGTTATTTACCCGGGTAAACACCCACTAGCTTTTTTGACCGTGTTCATCTATGGACATGAGCCATTACCACTTTTTTCACTGCAATAAAATTCAAAAAACATTATATTTTTAAAATTCTAAAGACCCAAAAAATTAATCAACAGTCCAGTGATCTTTCCTGCCCATTATAAGTAAGGTAAGTAAAAATTAAGTAAAAAAAAGCTTCTTAACCTCTTGCAAAAACAACGCTATTACATTTAGTTCCATACAGAATTGACGGAGATGCTCTAATTTTCGACTCTTAACTTTAAACTCTGTCCGGCCTTCTGGGGTACGTGACATAAATCTAAGAATAAAGGGGAGGTCACTAAAATTTTGAAGGTTAAAGAAGATTCCAGAACTCCAGAAGAGTTTTGCTTTTTGAAGCTCTGAAGCAACACTCATTACGTGTTTTTACCTGCAACAGCACCGCTATCCCATTCAGCTCCATGCAGAACTGGCGCAGGTGCTCGTACTTCCACACTCCTTCGATGTCGTCCTGACCCTCCGGCGGCGTCAGGATCCGCTCCACGTCCGAGGGATCCGTCCGTATCAGCTGTTGGATGTATTGTTGGACCGAGACGATGCTGTCCATGTCCTCGAACTTCATTTCCGCCCATTTGCACCAGTCCTGGAATTACCGCAATTTTGATGTTTCACAAATATGAGACCTTATAAAAACGAGTGGTAAACATATTTAAAAGTAAGTTGTACAATTACTGTAAGTTTAATGTTTTGTATGTGTAGGGGCTAAATAAACAATGGTAAACGATGCTGTCCATGTCCTCGAACTTCATTTCCGGCCATTTGCACCAGTCCTGGAATTACCGCAATTTTAATGTTTCACAAATATGAGACCTTACAAAAAGGAGTGGTAAATATAATAAAAAGTAAGTACAACTACCTGTAAGTTTAATGTTTTGTATCTGTAGGGGCTAAACAAACAATGGAACTAATTATAAAACAGCTAGGGTTGCCAGGTTTCGGGGAAATTTCCCTAGTTTTGGGGGATTTTTTGCCAGTTGGGGGAGATATTTCCGACTTTGGAGTTGGGGGAAAAGTTGGGGGAATTTTCAGGGGATTTTACAAATTCTGATGGTTGTAAATTTTCAATAAAATTCTCAGTGCTGTTGTTTTGTTTTCTTTTAATGAAATTTATTATTAAATTAACGAGTCTGACACCCCTCCTTCCTTCCCGACCAATTTACGAGTATAATTTTTTATTTACTATCAAAAACAAGTTTTTTAGGCCTAAATAGGTTGTTTTAGTATAGAAAATTCAATATTAGACCTAAAAACACTTAAAGTACTGATTTAAAAAACTTTGTTAAAAAATCAGACCCCCCTGGACCTCCCCCCTAAAAACTTTTGGCTTTCCACCAAGGAGTGGATGTGGATATGGACCCCCTAGTGGACCTGACCAAAAACACCCATTATGAACTTTAATAAAATTTAGTTTTGATTACGCTTAAAGTCTAAGTGAAACCAAAAAGTAAAACTCAATTTTATAAGACCGCTCGTCTTTTTACTAATAAAATTTAGAATTTTTGTAGCGGCTTTTGATTTTGTAATTTTATTATTTAGCAAATATTACCGTAGACTTTGCTTTAAGACCCACTTCACAGTGAGGAAAGGGTCGCTGGTTCAAGCCCAGCTCCAAGCCCGAATTTTTCAATTTAATTGGAAATGTGGGTCTTGAAGCAAAGTCTACAGTAATATTTGCTAAATAATCAATTTAATAAAATTTAATTATATTTTTAAAAATTAGTTTGTACAAAAATTTTGTATTTTGACAATAGAACGAACTTTTAGCTGTTATTATATCCTGCTTACTGAGTGAGATTTGTACGCCCCGTTCATTTGAGCATAGCTAAAACTCTTGGTGTATTTTCTTTGACTCCATAAAATTTTTAAGGGCGTTTTTCTCCTAAAAAAGCACGCAAGATTGATAAATATATTGTTTATGCTTATATTTGGCAGAGAGACCAAGTGTTGTAAAAATAACCCGGATTTCTGAACACATTTCTTTATTGTAAAACTGCGCAATTCAATTTGGCATTAAAATTAAATTAGGCCGACGATTTTGGAATTTTTGGAAAATCCTTGAAAGAAAAAGAAATCAGCATATTAAATGTCGTATCTTATTTTTGCCAATAAAAAC
>JASAMX010023457.1:0-25225 GCA_030248175.1 Microlaimidae sp. YZB2_3 | reverse complement strand
AGAGTACGCACGAAATAGTACGCCACAGAACAGTACCGTCAAAAAACAGTACGGCACATAAGAGTACTGTGTGAATTGCGTTTGCTACACCACGCGACTCCGACGCAAAACAGTACTGGCACGAAAGAGTACTGGCAAAAAAAAATAAGATATTCACGTTTTTTGTTTGACTCAAACAGTACTGGTACAAAAGAGTACTGAAAAAATAACTTAATATATTAAGTTATTATTAAGTTATTAAGTTAAGTTATTAAAACTATTACTACTAACAGCTGCTTAAATTTATTACGATAAAAATTAATGAGCAGCGTTTTATACAGCAAACTTTTCTATTTTTAATAGATCATTTAATAAAGTTCGTTGTTCATGTAACTACATAGTGAGTGTTAGCGCCACTGTAAGCCCCTTGAACTGTTTAATTTGAGTAAATATAGTTGTGACCATGCCTACCGCAGGTACCTTTTAAAACTTTTTTTTTATTTTTACATTTTTAAAATTTACTTGTAGCTAAGCCGTTGGTTTTTTTTGTTTTGTAAAAACTAAGTTATTTAAAATAGAAATTAAAAAAATCGTAGACAACAAATTACGCTTCATTACTAATGTTCCTTCCTACTATCTGCAGTTGACTTATGTTCCTTCAAGGTTTCTTATGCTTAAATGAACGATTTGAAACATATTTTCTCTTTTAGGAATATTTTTATAAAGTTTTTAGAAATTTAGTGAAAAATTAATTTAAAAACAGTTTTGACAGAAATTTCAAAAAGCAAAAACAGTTTTATTAAGCAAAAAATATTTATTAAAAATCAGTTTTAAAACCTATTGCAGAATTTAAAACTGTAACTTTCTCATTTGTTTTGTATGCATCATAAAACCAACATATGTTATACAGAGAAGCATGTTTAACTTCACAACTGATTATATTTTTTAATTACTGTAGAATACATGATTTATTTGGGCCTATAACAAATAAACATGTTCCCTGTGAAGCTCCGGAACGCCAGTTTTTGGAGCCTTGCAGAATCTTCATAAACACACGGGGCGCCAGTTTATTTTCAAAATAATTTAGCATATATTTAAAGAGTAATATTTTAATTTTTCAAGTTTCTAAACAATGATAAATACAAAAAAATAATTTTAAAAAAACGGCTAAAATAACATAAACTTTTTAAAATTAAGTAAATTGGAGGATGAAATAATAAGCGCAGATTCTAACTTTTTTGTTTTAATAATCGTTTTTTCGGAGCATGATAGCTTAATAGCACACATAACATAATTAACAACTTTGATTTAGTTAAAAAAACAAAAAAACTGGATTGTTATTTTAAAAAAAATGTATTATTATTTCAATCGATAATTTTTTAGCAAAAGTCAAAACGTGATTTATTAGCATTTAAGAACATACGATTAAAATAAAAAAAGTTATTTTTTTATTCAAGATAAATCCGAAATGCCCATCTTTTACTAAACGATAATTTTTATACACCGTTTGTGTGCTTACTTCTAAATAACCTAAGCGCGACAGAAAAAGAATGGAACAAAATAATTACCAACATTACCACGGCCCAAAAATTATACTTTAATATGCGTAAATTGATTTCTTAAATATGCAAATTTCCATTTGAATCACTAAAATCAGCTAGTTTCTGCACGCAATATCACAGTACTCTTTTGCGTCCGTACTCTTTTGTGCCGTACTCTTTTGTTCCAGTACTGTTTCGTGCGTACTCTTTTGCGAAACCCGGGACTATTATGTGGTACTGTTTCGTGCCGTACTCTTATGATAGGGAGCCGTTTTAAATATATTTTATCAAATACAATTTTTTTAAAATAACAATTATAAGCTTTATGGTTTGTCGTGACTGCAATTACTTGTCTTATTTCTAATTAAAGAACAAAACTTGTGTATTAGTGTTGGTTATTTAGTGCCTTCGGATTTGTTGGTTAAGGAAATCAGAATAAATATTTATTTTACGAGTTTTTCAAGCATAGCAAACATGCATGGGCAAGTTGGTTTGAATTTAGGAGGAAGGTTTAAAATCCGAGAAACACATCCTTACCGCGTTGTTTGTTGTTTTTTTTAAGTAGGGTAACTGACTTAATTTCGGCCACCTTTTTTTATTTTTTTGAATAAGTTTTTTCTGGCTTTTTCAATCAAGCCAAAATTTGGCCTAAAAATCAAACAATAGCTATATTTGTTATTCCAGTGAAAAATTTGAATATTTCTGTTACACTTAAAAATTAGTGAAGGTTTAAACTTTTTTTTTAAGTGGCCGAAATTAAGGCGCGTGCCATTTATTTCGGCCACCTACAAAAAACCGGCCATAACTATTGCTTAAACGAACAATAAAAATATCTAAAGGTTGCAAATTTACCCTTAGGTATTGTTCTTGGTACATATAACTTAATTTTTCCCGTTTGCGAACTTTAATAGTTATTAGCAAGACTTTTAATAATTATGTCAAAACCTTAAAAAAACGAGTTTTAATAACTTGTATTTTTTGTTCAATTTTTATTTTTGGCTTAAAAAACGTGAAAACAAAGTCAAACGAGCAAAAAAAATTCTTTATAAATACGGTAGTACAATGATATTTCAAAACAGCAAAAAACGGCAGGTTCTTTCACCTAAATTTTAAGGTGGCCGAAATTAACGGAATCTTCAAATGCGAAGTTAGTTAAAACGCATTGCAAAATAATTTTGAAGAAAATATCAAAACATGTAAATTAACAACTTTGAGCCTTAAATAGAAGATATTTTAAGGTTATATAATGCTTTGTTCTAAATTTGATGCAGTTTAAACACAAAGCAAAAATTGAGAAAATCATAAAAAATTCACTTTTTGTATGAAAATGTTGATAATGTAGAATAATAAAAATAAAAAACTTTTGCAAAAACACTTTATTCAACATTAATCCAGTTACATTTGTGCTAGTTCTTTTGTGTTTTAAAAATGAGCCAATTTTCTAACACCCTAAATTGGTGGCCGAAATTAAGGCGTGGCCGAAATTAAGTCAGTTACCCTATATTTTTTGAAAAGCAGGAATTAAAAAAAATTATGCGTTCCAATTCGTTTATTTAAAAAAATTTTATAACCGCACAATTTTAATTGATTCGTTTACGTCTCTTATACAAACTTACTAGAGGTCAGCCAGATATAATTCAACCATAGATATCTACTGTCAAACCCTCATCTTGTAAATAAAATCTACAAACGGCTTTTAATACTCAAGAAATTTTTAAATTTTTAGAATAAGGATTCGTGATTAAAATAAGGAATCTTAATAAAATAAAAAGGCTTTAGAAAATCTTAATATAGCATAATAAACAATAAATATCCTAATATTAAAACAATTAAATTAGCTCTGTAGATAAAATCTTGTATAATATTTCACTGTCAAAAATGTTTAGAAGCGTTTAAAATTTGTATTCTTAGGGGTCCTTACCCCGGTTTGCCCCGGCTCATTTGACAGCTAAATTGCCGGGGCCGGGGCCGGGGCCGGGGTGGAAAAAAGTGCCGGGGCTAGCTGGGGCCGGGGCCCCGGTCGATCCCTACTTCAGATGGTAGAGCCATTCGCGTTCCGCTTTAGTGTAAGATGGTCGAATGTAGACATTTTTCCAATCGCTCAGCGATTTAAGGCGATAGGCACAGTTGAGAACAAGATTTCGGTCGCTAGAGCGCTGCAATTTTACTTTTACCAGTCGAGGACGTCGAGAACCTTGAACCGGAATAGCAGATGGCATTCGCAAAACTTCGAGTATTTCTGGACGCTGACAGGATGCAGGAATTATTTTATCCAAAAGCTTGTAAACATTGGTTTTATCTTCATTCGATTTGGACAGGCCGTCAAAAACAAGATCCTTTGAATTTTCTTTCTGTTCACAGATTTCTTCCCATTTATTAGTTACCAAGTTCGCTACGCGCTGCTCCAACTTAGAAACATTTGGGGTGGTTTTTTCCCCAGAAGTTATGCTTTTTTTGTTTTTACGCGCGACAAGGGTCCATGGAATTTCGGGCGATTTTTGGGATGAAGATTTATCGTCTGAAGCTTCATCGTTTAAAACCACTATTGCTTCCGGAGCAAGAACCTCAGTACGTTCAAGCAAAATATCCAACTTTTGGGAAGTCGAAAAACTTTGCTGAAAAGAGGTAAGACAGGTATTGCAAACAGTAGCAAGTTTTTTTCTGGAACTGATTTAAAGTTAAACCAGTACACGACAAATGTATGTTTTCAAGTTTGCAAACATCGCAGCAAACAGTTGTTTGTTCGGCTTGTAATTCGAGTAAACACAGCGTACACAGAACTATTTTACATAAATTCAGCACCAGAAGTAGTGTAGGGGTTGTGGAAATAATTTACATAAATAAAGTGTAACAATCACAATGGTTAAAAAAGTTAATTTAAATATAAGCGCAATTTTAAAATTTTTTTAATTATTATAACTCTAATTAAACAAAATGTTTTCTATTCCGAAAAACTTTCCTTTTTTTATTGTGAGAAAATTATACCAGTTATTTACTACAAACTGACATAACTTTTGGACAAATTAAACGCACTATATTGATATATATTATCAACTGGAACTATGTTTTTATTTTCAGAACTGCACATTATTTTTTGTAAAAGCTACAGATTTTTTGGTGATTACAATAAATAAAGCAGCTCGGGATTCAACCTTTGGAATAATCTGTCTGTTAAGATTTTTAGCAATACCTGTTGCAATGGCAACAGGTATTGCTAAAAATTAATAAATCTTGCCATTACAAAGACGATATGTTAAAAATCTGGCTAAATATTTCACAACCAAATAAAAATGTAGCAAACCCCTCCCTCACAAATATTTCACAACCAAATAAAAATACTATGTAGCAAACCCCTCCCTCACAAACAACCCAAATCATAGAGTGGAAACATTTCTCCTTCTTCCTCTACTGTTTTTTCGCCATGAAGACTCAGTCAAACACTCTGCATTCTTTTGTAAACTTTGCTGTTCCTACCGCGGAAAGAGTTTGACCAGGCTATTTCTACTCTGCCGCAAGTCAGCAGGAGAGCCCTAGTTTACAAACGTCTCCTGTTTTAACTGTCGAGACTAATGATTTTCCCCGGAGCTCCGAGCTCCGGAGCGGAGCCCCGTTTTTAGGAGCTCCGTCCTATTTTTGTACTAACTTCATAAATAATTAAAAAGTGGTGGCATAGATTTTTTTCCAAATTATTTTTGTAAATTAAATTTTTTTAAAAACTTATTTAAAACGCTAGAAATAGTATTAAAAACGTAAAAGTAACTTTGAATGTATTTCAAGCCTAAATAAGTTTAAAACCGGTCATTTAAGGGGCGGAGCTACTACTTTTGCTAAGTTCTAAGTAGTTAAGTACTAAGTAGCTACCGCCTACTTTTGCAAAAACTTTCCTATGCTGATGCCGCTAAAAAGGGTATTTCCCCTTCACAAGCACCAGTGTACCACCAATTGAAGCAAATTTTGGCAAAAAAGGAAATGAAAACACAGATCATAATTAAAATTCGAAGAAAGGGTGCAAGAGAAACCGTCTGAACTATTTTCTTCCCTGAAATTGTTTTTGATCAGTGGGGTTTGCATAAATCGTGGAACAACGTGGCCGGAATCGAACGCCTGAGAAAACAAAGAGTTCCTCGTTATAACCACCTCGTCAAACTAACGATATTGAATCATGACGGGCAAGGTCCTGTTCATGCCAAAAATCTTCTGGCTCACTGGAATGATCTTTATGATCTAGACATCCACATGAACAAAGTTAAAATTCGAATGCGTCCATCCCAGCCCATGTCCGAGCGCACTCAGCATCGCGAATTTAATTATATGAGAATGAAAGCTTGCAAATTTTGCCTTCTATAATTTCGAAATGAATACTTTTTCGCGTTATAAAACGAACATTTTTCGCAACAGCAACGCTTTCTTTTCACTATACTTTGGACATTTTGTCATATAAATTTAACTTGTGTGACTTAACTGAATATAGTGGATTGTGCTGTGTGTTTAAATCTTATTTTTAACAATTTGTACTGTTGTATATTGTATTGTATTGCATTTTTATTTTGTCTAAAACAGGGACATACATAAACAATAGACACACAATAGATGATAAACTAAGTTGTTTTCAAAAAAATTTGCGAAATTTTTTGCGTTACTAGTGAAAAATAAAACTAGAACTATTCTCTGTTTTTTAGCGATTCTGGGAAAATTGTGACAAAGAAAATTTTGTTTGAGTTTTTATAATATTTGAACGCGCCGCAATCAATATCCAAATATCTCAAGTTAAGGTTCTCAAACTTTTGGCTACCTCCTGAAAAAAAAATTTTTTTTTCAAAAATTTCACGTCAGGATCTTAAGGATCCTCAAAATTTCATATAGTATTCGTGATAACATCATATATGTTTTACTCTGTGGGAATGGTTGTGAGAGGAGCTAATAACATCACTTTTAGCCAATTAGTGCTTGGGAAAAATTAATCTCCAATTAATGAAAGATCTCCTTTTTATCAGCACTAATTGGCTAAAAATGATTTTATAACGCTATAACTCTGTAAAAATTACTAACACTAAACAATTTCCGTTTAAATGGAAGGGTTTTGACTGTCGTGTTGGGGGAGCGGGGGGTTAGCCCCAAAACTCTCAAATTTAGGGGCAATTTTTTTTCAGCCAAATTTCTAACTTTTTACCAAATGAATCTTTAGGTCTGAAACGTTTTGTGTAGATTGTCTGCCTATATTTTTGTGAGCTCAAAAAATGTAATCTGTTAGGGGTAACCAATCTTCGCCGGGTACCCTGAAAGATTAAAGGGAGTCATTTTTACGGTTTTTGCAAAAATCATTTGTATTGCGAGCAAAAAGTGCACTCTTTTGCATAATACTTAAAAAAATGTTTGAGCCACAGGTTTGAGATCCGTGGGGATTTATGCGGAATTTTATGCCCTAAATTTTAGTAATAGTCCCAAAAGAATTTATGTCCTAAGGCACTGCAATGGGTGAGCGCTAAAAATGTCAAATTTTGACACAGCCCCTTTACATAGGCGAGTAATATATCATTTTTAAATTCTCGGCGTGCTAGTTTAAAAAATATAATTAAAATTTTCTCTAAAATGTCAGGAAACTATAATACAGACACCTTTGTACCCCCAAAATTAGCACGGGGTGATAATATACTGATATCCATGTATGTAGTGATTTGGTTTTCTTAATTTTTTTGATTTATTTTTAGCCTGAATTTTTATCAAAACATTGTACTTTTATAGGTGCTGTGGAAAAAACTGAAATGTTACAAAGCTTTTTTTAAGACCAATATAAAGAGAAATATATGATGGAGAACCGCCGCCCTCCTTTGCTCAGTGGCCGCCGGATCTTCTACAGGGACTCCGGCGGCCGGGGAGCAAAGGAGGACGGCGGTTTTCCCTCATATTTTCTGGAACAGCAACCGGAAGTCCACCAACGATCGTCAGGCCCCAACCAGAACTGCCCTGCATCAGCAGCAGCGAGCGCGGCAGCCGAAGTAGTTCCAATTCCCAGCAGGGGCGCGGTAATTTTACAATTTCAACACCAGCCATATGCTTCCGCAACGCTTCCGCCCATGCTCCTGCTGAAACCGCCCCGTTCACCGCGCCAACGCCAAGAAAAAAAACCTGTTTCTGGAACAGTTCAGGAGCGGAAGAGCAGAATTCGCCAGCTTCTCCTGAAGCTTTGGAGGAGAGCAGCGCGACGCCGTCAGAAGCATTCCACTGGAGAAGGAGGATGGTTTGGAATAGGTATTTTCGGCACAACCCGCCTCCCCTGTGCGCCTTTTTTTGATCCTAAGTTTTTAATATAAAAGACAAAATTCTATCATAAAAGTGGGAAAAAGAAGTAAGAACTCGGAACGTCCAACCCGAGTGGATTAGATCCGCTTTCCCTTTACTTTAAAGATGGAGTGTGCTGTATGAGTATGTGTTTTTAAATTCTGTTGAATGTTGAAGTTATCTAATAAAGTTTCTATCACCCATCGACTTTATCACATAACAGTTTAAGATCACATTCTTGGTCAGCCAGCTAACCATACCTCGGAAAACTTGACACGGCACATGCAGGCTTAATACAATACATTTCGTGATAAATGTAAGAGAATTAGTTTTACCATCATATCGCCGCTTTTTCGTGAGTGCCGTCATATTTTAAAAGTTTGCCGTCATATGTCATGGACTACTATGAGCATAAAATGGGACATAATTAAAGGGAAGATTGGGTTTTTTAGCGTAATCGCGCTAATTTTAAGCACGCTGAAAAATCTAAATGTGTATTGTGATAAAGTTTAGCTTGATTCTTAGGGTTTACTTAGGCTTACAAAAACATAAAAAAGCGTATAAAAATGTTTTAGCTTATTAAATAGACGTTTCTGTTTTAGAAAACAGCTAACCCTAAGCAAAACCCAAAAATCAAGTAAAACTTTATTGTGTTAAATTAGTATTTAATGCTGTGTTCTTCAAATTGTAGATTGAAAACCTTAGTTTTTCCTAAGCCAAAGCAAAAACATAAAAATCAAGCAAAATTTTATTGTATAAACTGTAACTCTCTTTTTCGAAGCATGTTTATAAAATCTCACTCAAAAACCTTCTGTTATTTTCTGAAAACGAGATTTTAATGACGGGATCGTGAAAGTTGTAATGTTAAAACGAAAGTTTTTATTTTCTTAATACGTCAAACCCAAAATTATAAATTTATAAAATCATATTGCAATAATTATGAATATACAAACGAAATTATATGATTTCATGTTATAATTACATATTTTTGTAATTCTGAATTTTAAAGTATAACATACATTTCAAATTACTTTGTTTTGTTGTTATTTTACTGTGACGACACAAAGTTGCTAAACTTTGTGCCAGTTCTATGTGATATTCAGCTTTTGCAGACTGTAGCTTTCCCAAGTTGTCACGACGATGTTGCAATTTTTAATAAAAGTAATTAAGAGTTTTGGAACTCCTGCGGTAGAATGTAGTAGAAGAGCTGGATGTAGGATTTTATTTTAAAATTAAAAACAAGAAAAACGGTAGTAAAAACAAAAATATATAATATACCGAAAAATGTGCAACTCCTACTCTCTAAACTCACTTAATACAATTTCAAAATTTAATTACAAAAATACAGTTACAAAATTTAATCATTTTATCTTATGCGGAAGATTTTGTGAAAAAGCAACAAATAATTGGGTTTTCTCATTAAAACAATAAAGTTAGTACCTAATTTTAGAAATGTATGAAGTTGTTATTTATAGTAGAAGTTCTCACTATATAAAACACTTCGTTGTTTTTTCAACTTAGAAACAAATAATCATTCCAAATAAAACCATATCAAAATTCAAAATGAATTAATGAAATTTCCTAAATTAATTCATGGTTTTCCCTGATTTTTCAGGGATACATATACGTAACGTACATATTTTACACACACAAAATCATTTTATAAGTTTTTTATTTCGAAATCGGTTTGTTTACGTTTATTGTCAACGATTTTAACAGTTTTAAAACATTAAAAAGATTGTTTGCTAAATTATTTTTGCTTTTTCTAACGTTTTCCAATATATCAAGCGACTTTTGACACTTTTTTGTCCTAAATAAAACATATTTTGCTCGAAATATGGAAAGACCAATTTTTGGATGTAATTATAATTATACCTTCGCCAAAGTAAAAACTTTAAAAGTGCCGTTCACTTCGTTCAATTTCATGGCACCAAAAGGACAGGAATTGCTTGTGTGTGCACAAACTTTAACTCCCTAGTTTGAAGTATTATAAGTTTCTGCTGGGGAGTTGTAGTTTTGCAGCGCTTTATTTTAAAAAAGTGTACACTTTTAATCACCCAAAAAATCTGAGAATTGACAGAGGTAAGACTATTTTGTCTTTTAGCTTTTCGGTGTATTAATGCCAAACACGTATTTATTTTTTTATTAATTTGTTGTCTTGATACACTTTTACTTAAAGCTGCTGAAACCCCAAGTAATTTTGAAAATTTAAAAAAAAAACATAAAATTATATTAATGCCTAATGCTTGTGTGTCTCATTTTAGCGAAATCTTGATTGTAAGCTATTCTAATGTAAAACTGAAACAATTATGCGGCAGCGAATTTGAATAATATAACCTGAAAATCAAAACAATGTATGAAGTAGATAGTCGGAAAAAACTATAAAGTACTTTGTAAACGAAAAGAAAAACTTCATGGTTTTTTAAGACTATTAAGTGATTTACCGGGGCCTTTTTTAAAAATTCTCTTGATTAAAAATAATCAAGTTGTGCGTGGAAAAGTATTATTTCTTTTTAGAGAGTATATAAAAAAGTATGGAAAAGTATGCCATTATAATGAGCCTCTCCATTTAAATGACACTCTCCATTAAAATGGCATAGTAGTCATTTTAATTCGGCAAGTTAAAATGGAGAGGAAGCCATTATAATAGCCATTTATTCATTTAATTTCACTTCATATATACTCACAAGTGTAATACTGTCCGCACGAGTTTTGGCGTGTCGGTCTAATACTGTCCAACACGGTAAAACTCATGCAGCCCGGACAGTTTTACACTTGTGAGTATATATGAAGTGAAATTAAATGAATCAATGGCTATTATAAGGGCTTCCTCTCCATTTTAACTCGCCGAATTAAAATGCCTACTATGCCATTTTAATGGCGAGTGTCATTTAAATGGAGAGGCTCATTATAATGGCATACTTTTCTGTACTTTTTTATATAGGAGTTGCATATTTTTGGGAATATTATATCTTTTTTGGTAAAAATAGCAGGCTTCAATGTTATCACTGCACGCATACAACATACAGGGCGGCACAAATACACAAATAACAAATATAAAAATACTATAAAAAATGGAAGGTGGTGACGAAGGGCCCCATTTTCGAATGGGCGGTTTCAGCAAATCAAAAGTGGGAAATCTTGAAATCCGGTGTACACACACACCCACTGGAACGGAGCTCAATTTCCCAACTGAAAGAATTATTCCTCCAAGTCCCTTTTTGAGTCCGACCAATTGAATTGATCCATTGATCAATCCAATTGTTCCCTCAGTTCAGGTTCTGTATTTTACTCTTAAGGAAAACCCAGGTTCAAAGGTTTTCCACCCGACACAATATATCCTAACTTCTCAAAACTTAGATTTTTGCATATCTCCTTTTCCCTAACCTCATTTACAAAAATAGAGCAAACTCGCCCAAGCGTTCAATCCTGAACGCATAACGCACTCTTCAGGTGAGCTCGTGCCAACAATTTCCTTTGTTCCGCAGCACGCTATTTTTCAAACGCCTTAACAAAGGGAAAGTGTGGGACTAACTCTTCATCAACGGGGGGAGGGGGAGGGGGCGGGGAAGAAACAAGAAGAGAAATGCAGGGAAAAACTCACGCCCTAACTCAACCGCCTTAATAGTTATACATAATATAAAAACACTATATAAAATATTACATAATTTATAAAATACAAAATTATTATTTCATTAAAAATTTGTGTACATTACTAAAAGAAATAACTAAAATTACGGTATAAATAACAAAATATAAATGATAAAATATTACTAATTACACGTTAAAAAGAACACGGCTATTGATAAAAACATTATTAATAAATACATGGTAAAAACACTTATAAAAACCTATGTACAATTTACTGACTGTGGGGACTTATGGTAAAGCTAACTTAAAAATAATAATTCTAAACTTATTTGCCAAGCTTAATTTTTCCTATAGCTTATTCTCACACCTTCCCCCCAGCTGAAAATACGGCTGAGCCAAATTTTCAACCAGGAATAATGGTGGAGATTCTCCCAAAAAGTACCAAAAGAAATCATAAAGGCCAAAAGAAACCCTGGCCATAAGACCCAACAGTCAGCTGGACCAGAGGCCGGCATTACTACACTTAGTAAAACATAAAAACAGTCTAAAATAAATGCAGTAATGGCTGTAAATGATACCCCGCGGGCCTGTATCCCACTGGGCTACCCAAGATTTTTTTAATGCAGCAAAGATGAAGCATGGAAACAAAAGTTGGACACTTATGCAGATAGAGTGCAAAGGCATTGGACAAAACTGGGACAGGGGGCAGGTAAGACAAATCAGTTTGGAAAACTGAAAAGATTTTAAAAAGGGGACATTCAAAAGAATCCTCCTCCCTAGAAAGCGGGTGGTGGTGACGTTTTCCTGGGCCAAAGCGCTAAAATCCCAATTATTGGGAGCTAGTATAGCGCCCAAAAAATAAGACCTGCCCACGATACCGCCACCCTCAACTGGCAAACCATTTGGAGTTCCCCCCTTAGTGAGAACCAGGCCGTTACAAAGATTATGAAAAACCCGGAAGCTAAGCGAGTCACGAACATCGCTGAACTCCCACGTTTTTCATAACCTCCCAAAAACAAGAATGCACAGAAACAAAAATCGTGTTGAGCCTTTTTTAAGAACCCTACCTAAGGAAGGCCTACAAGAGAAAATATAAAATCCTGGGGGTCCAGACCCCTTTAATTGAAGAGACCCAACTTTTTACAATTAAAAAGAGACCACTCAAGACTTGTTTACATAAACTAAATTTTGATTTTTAGTACAAAAGTTTTGGTAATATACCAAAAAAGTTTCAAAAACACCAAAACACTAGGGTTTTACCCTACCGGGAAAAAGTCAACCCCAAAATTAACTAATCCAGAAAAACACAGAAGGCGCATTGGCGCTTTACATCCACTCCCTAACCCTAACCCTGGAGAAACCCTTTCCCCAACACAACTTTCTCAAAATATACACAATAAATAAATGCAATAAATAAACGTATAAATACTGTACAATATGTACAATATAAATACTTTACAAAATTAATACAAAAATAAAAAAATAAAAAGTCCGTGTTCCGCCGGTGTTTTCAGAGGTTCTCTGGACCTCTCCTTCAGTTTTTGGTATGCGGAAAGTTGCGTAAACCTTGCCACCGCTGGCCGGGCCATCGTCCCCCTCGTCAATAATGACAACATCGTCCAGTAGGGATGACAGGCCGGCTTCGTCCAAGTCTGAGTCGCGGCCTGGGGACTGGGGCGGCAACTCTGCCTGGTTGGTGAACACCCAGCCCAGGGGGTCCGCGGAACTGTCCAGGGTGGATGGCCCTGGGGCTTCCTTCACAATGGCGGCAACAATGGTGGCTTTGGCGGTGGCAGCGGCGGCGGCGGCCCGGGGTTCCACATCCATAGAGGCCGGGCCCCCCTCCCCAGAGTCTGGGGGCCCGCGGCTGCCGGGGCGGCGGTTTTCTTCAGCCCTGATCATCCTGAGTGGCGGGCCTGACCTGCCACCGCTTGTGGAGTCGAGCTGGAGGCTTCTGGCGCGCTCACGCCTGCTGCAGGAATCGGCGGGGGGCTGGCGCTGCAGGCTGGGCTGCCCCCGCCCTGGTGCTGCTGGGAGCCAGGGCCGCCAAGGGTCGTCCATGGCCCCGACCATGCCTGCTGGAGGCCGGCGTCCGTCCTTCTTCCACGGAGGGCCGGGGAAGGGGGGGCACCCGACAGTCCTGTGCCTGATGACTGGTGCGCCGGCACCGGAAGCAGGTGGGCCCAGCCTGGAGCTGCTCCTGGGGGAGCACACAGCAGTCCGCTTTCTGGCCCGGGCGGCAGCATCGGAAGCAAGTCAGCCGGCCGCTACCTGAAACAGAAACACACAAATTAAGTACCAGTTGACCAACCTTTTGTGGTCATAAATTATATCTAGTCTGGGGGGGGGTGGCAACTGGGGATTTCGGTTTCCTAGTAGGGGGGTTACCCCCGGTTTGAGGGGGAGGTGTCGTTCCCCCCTTATTTTTTGTTATGTCCATCTTTTTATATTTAGAATTTCTGACAACCAACCCCTGAGAAAAATCAGGAATGTGGTCGGCCAAATTTTTAGCTGCCCTAAAAACATCTGGTACTGTACCAACCCCATTTTTAGTGTCTTTTTTTTTGGGGGTTTTTACCCTGTTTGGCAGAAAACTTTTTCCCTTGATCTTTTTTATTTTTTTATTTTACCAAAAAATTGGAGTGCCGTTCCTGGAACACAATTTAAAGTGGGGTGCCGTTCCTGGAACACAAATTCACCGGCAAAAATTCACCCATTCATAACACCTATCTGGGAATTTAACATTACTTATCAAGGCCTTGCCTTGTAAATTATCAATCTTTTAAACCAGAAAAGGGCCCTTCCAAAGATGGGCAAATTTAGGGTGTTTATCTGCTTCATTAACTGGGGATCATTTAAGTACTAATGACCCCACTTGCAGATTTAATTTGCACAGCTTACAATTGTGCAGTGCTTTTTGTTTGTCTTGCGCCGTTTTTAACCAAGTCCTAGCGAGGTCGCGAGCCTCAGTCAATGCTACCCTAGCATGCTGAACGTAATCATCGTCATAGTCTACATAAGGACTCCTAACCATTTGAAACTCAATGTCAATTGGTTTCCTAATATCCCTATAGTAGAGAAGATAGTATGGCAATTCACGCGTGGACTCTTTCGGTGTATTGTTATAAGCACTGGTGACAAACAGAAGGACAAAGTCCCAATCCGATTTAGTTGTCTCCTGATTAAAGTAATGTGACAACATATCACACAAAGTTTTATTAAACCGCTCAGTCAAGCCGTTACACTGAGGATGATAAGCAGTGGTAAAAACCTTCTTTGACCCTGCAATCTTACAATAAGCCAATAAGGCTGTGTTCCAAGCATCGTTGAAACACGAGGACTCAACCTGCAAGGAAAATGAATCTGCAAACTCTTTATGCAGCCCATTCATAAAGGCTGAGAGCAGCTCTCCATCAATGTGCCAAATCAATCAATGTCAATCAATCCACCCAATACTGGTGAGGCGGGTAAACAACTCAAAAAACCTTAATGATCTCCGCCACATATTGGTTGACAGATTTGTTCTCACACTGTACTTGCTTTGAGAGGGACCGCTTGGCGCTACAGGACCACTGGTCCATCCTTTTGGACAGAGCTTGACATAACACCTCATAATCTCCCTGTAACTCCAAGGGGAGTGACTCAAAGTTGTACAGCGCTACCCCTTTGAGGTAGCCCGCCAACTTCCTAGCTCATTTGCAATTGGGGGTACCTGTGTAGTTGCACAGCCGATCAAACTGGGTGAGCCATATATGAAAGGACTCCGCCCAGATTCCACCCTTATAAGGCTTGACCAAAATCGGGTTGGGCTCCTTCGTATATGCCCCACCTGAAGTGGACGGCAACTGCTCAGGCACCCTACCCTGCAGGGGTGAAACCACCTCACCACGAGTTGAAGTGGCCCCTGACTCTCCACGTATCCGCAAGCTGGCTACTTCTTGCTGGGTCTGGAGTAGCAATCGTTCCAACTCAGCGTTTTTTGGCACTAACCGCGATCTCCGGTTGGGCGGATTCTGGTTCCACCCTTTCCAAGACGGTGGGAGGTTGACCTCGCGCCTCTTAGTAGAAAATAATGTTGGAGCGAGGCTGGACGGTCTGCTGCTTGTCAAAAAGATTGTCCAGCAATTTTGGGACCTGCCTCCTTGAAGGCATGGCCACATTTACACCACCATCACCGGGGGTTGCCGCGGAAACCCCTGACCTAACTCAATTTGATGCCTCAGCCTCTTGGCACTTTGTGATGCCCTTGTCACCAGAGTTGTTATAGGGAGGCCAGAAGTCGTCGAGGTGTAGGCACTGGTTGGCGGGGGTACTGGTTTGTCCCCCTTCTACCCCCTTTTGGGTCATTTCTGCCCACACTTCACTTCTTATTTTACTTCTCAATTCCCGTTCCAACTCCCCAGGTATTTCAGCTTTAAGCTCCCTCCTAAGCTCCTCCTCCTGTAAGAACGCTTGCCTCCTCACCCTTCTTTTTATATTCCAGGCGGTCCGATCTCCTATGATACTGGACTCTGCCCCATCACTATTTATCGACTGCTGTGTGGCCATATTTTTGCCCTGGGAAGTATTCAGTTGGGAACCCCCGAAGGTTTCCCCAGCCCCATTCTGGGGGCCCAAAACTCCCATACCCTTAGGCGGGTATGTTGGCGAAACCGCCCCATCCATGTCTGGATCCGCCAGTTCCACCTGAACAGTGCCGGGTACTGCTGCAGCAGCAGATGGGGCTTTCACCGCGGAGGCTGCGCCTACTCTACTAACACCCGGCTGCTGGTTGGCGGGGACTAACGGGAGTGACACAGGCAGAGGGGGTCCAACGGGGTGCGTTTCAGACTCCTCCCACCAAACGGGTTAATGGTCTTCTGATAACTCATAGTGACAAGTGCATCGTTTTGTACACTTAAGATATACACACAGCAAAAATACAAAATTAAGTCAGAAAATGACTGAGCTGGGTTGCTAGGGCACTCTGGGATTGTTTTCAGTGAATCCTACCACCGCGGCACTACAGTAGCCAATTCCTCCAGTCGACCTCGCTGCCGACGCGTCCAGGCAAGGGGGGGGCGGGGCTCTCACAAACTTCCACCCCTCTAAACAGAATAAAAAGTCAGTATAAAAAGACATAAAAAGTCATACTGACTTTTTATTGACATACTGACAAAGATGCTCTTTGCTGCAACTAAAAACAAATTAATTTACTAAACACGATTATTAAATTACAAAAATCAAGAATAAAGTGAAAATTTTGAAAATTTCCACTTACCGCCAAATGGACTAAGCTGGGCTCAGTCAAAGTCTCCTTCATCTGGGTGCCGGCGTACTTTGCAGCCTGGGTCCACCGCTGACACCGCACACGCACTTTAAAAAGAAAAATACAATTAAGTACTTTTCCCAAGTTTAATAGTTTCGCAACTACTAAACCCTTCCCAATTATATTACAAAGATTAAAAAATTCAAAATTTAAAAATGATAAGTTTTACACAAAAATGTGAAAAACGTGTGCCAAGGCATGTGTTCGACGGCCTGCGTGTCGTCCCATGTGGCTCCAGCTTGGCCACGGTCGCCTGCAGAACAGCAACAGAAGACAGAACTGCGACAGAAGGGGTCTCCTTTGACCCAAAAACTCGCTTCGCGAGTGACCTGCGCAATCTAAACAGAGTAATCCAAAATTTTGATAAGTTGCCACAGGAACGCGACAAAATATCAAATAAATTAAATTAAACGCGAGGGCAGGACACAATTGCACCACCAGTCACTATCGCACACTCACCACACTAAATTTAATAAAAATTAGGTGGAAAAAGGGACTTCAAAAAAAACTTTTGAAAAATTGACTTTGAGAAGTCCAAAAAGTCCAAAACAGGACGTTTACGGTCAAGACGACCTTTAGAATTCCGCAAATCCTAAACCGATCGGAAGACCTCCTAACACACTGATTCAATCCTAAGACCTGAGAATTTTAACAATCCACTGACCACAAGGGCCTAATAACGAATCTTTCCAAAAACCTGTGGCTCAGCTGCCGTCTCAATCCCAAGCGACCTGGGGTCAAAAGGTGACCCTCGCACACAGAGCTTAGGAAGCCGTGTGTCACACACACAAAGGTTTGAATCCGATCTAAAGTTCCAAAGAACTCAAGAGTCAGATCAAAAATATGTATGTGACGACACAAGGTTGCTAAACTTTGTGCCAGTTCTATGTGATGTTCAACTTTTGCAGACTGTAGCTTTCCCAAGTTGTCACGACAATGTTGCAATTTTTAATAAAAGTAATTAAAAGTTTTGGAACTCCTGCGGTAGAATGTAGTAGAAGAGCCGGCGGTAGGATTTATTTTAAAATTAAAAACAAGAAAAACGGTAGTAAAAATAGCAGTTTTCGATGTTATCACTGCACGCATACAACATACAGGGTGGCACCAATACACAAATAACAATTATAAAAATAATAAAAAACGGAAGGCGGTGAAGAAGGGCCCGATTTTCAAACAGGCGGTTTCAGCAAAATCAAAAGTGGGAAATCTGGAAACCCACACCGACACACACACCAACTGGAACGGAGCTCAATTTCCCAACTGAAAGAATTATTCCTCAAAGTCCCTTTTTGAGGCCCACCATTGAATTGATCCATTGATCAATCCAATCGTTCCCTCAGTTCAGGTTTCCTATTTTACTCTTAAGGAAAACCCAGGTTCAAAGGTTTTCCACTCCACACAATATATCCTAACTTCTCAAAATTTAGATTTTTGCATATCTCCTTTTCCTTAACCTAATTTACAAAAATGGAGCAAACTCTCCCCAGCGTTTAATCATGAATGCATAACGCACTCTCCAGGTGAGCGCGTGCCAACAATTTCCTTTGTTCCCCAGCAGGCTATTTTTCAAAGGCCTAAACAAAGGGAAAGCGGGGGACTAACTCTTCATCAACCGGGGGGGGGGGGGGCGGCGGAGAAACAAGGGGAGAAATGCAGGGAAAAACTCACGCCCTAACTTTAATAATTATACATAATATAAAAACACTATATAAAATATTACACAATTTATAAAATACAAAATTATTATTTCATTAAAAATTTGTGTACATTACTAAAAGAAATTACTAAAATTACGGTATAAATAACAAAATATAAATGATAAAATATTACTAATTACACGTTAAAAAGAACACGGCTATTGATAAAAACATTATTAATAAATACATGCTAAAAACACTTATAAAAACCTATGTACAATTTACTGACTGTGGGGACTTAAGGCAAAGCTAACTTAAAAATAATAATTCTAAACTTAATTTACTTTTCCTAACTTATTTTCCAAACTTAATTTTTCCTAGAGCTTATCCTCACATTACGTATTTTATGTATTTGTAAATAAATCATTCAATTCTCTTTAATTCTGTCCCATTTAAGCTTATAGTGATGAAATATGTCATATTTCAGTCCATGAAATATGATGGCACTCGAGCTCGAAATATGACGGCACTCACTTTGACGGCAGTAATATGACGTCATAATTAATTCTCGTTACAAATGTTACAAAGCTTTATTAAAATGAATATAGAGAGAAATATATCCGCTATTTCTTTTCAGCTTGTGAGTTTTTTTTTGTCGCGGGGATATCGCTATTCAAAGTATCAACAAAAAAGCTAAATTTTGTAGTTTGTGTCGATAAGAATGTAATGATATAAACAACTACAAAAAAAACAACAGAACACAACCGGCTAAGGGAAAGTTACAAAATTTAACTTTTCTGTCCATATTTTTTAGAGAAGTCACATCACAGCTAAGAAAACGCATACCACAAAGAAATAGTGGATAAAAAACAGTAGAAGATTTGCTTTCGAAAACTTATTTTGTAAGTGAAAACTGTATTTTTTTAATGAATCATGGGTAGCGCAGGAGCGCCACGGGACGATTTAGCCCCGTGGCGCCGCGCCAACCATTATTAGAAAACGTGGGTAAATTTTGAAATTTAGAACCTTCTTCTTCTTCTTCTTGTTTTTCTTCTTCTTCTTCTTCTTCTTCTTCTTCTTATTTTTATTCCAACGTTCAATCCTTAAAAGCGATATTCCTCATTCGTTACTGATTGATCAAAAATAAACATTGGCTCATTAGAAAGAAGAAAAAATTACGCAACTTTCTTAGGAAACACTTTTTTCATTTAGGTTCTTGTTATCGATTTATTGATAAAATAATAAATTTAAAAAATAGACAAATAAAAACTCCCAACCGCACAATAACAGCCTTTTGGCAGCAATAAGGATTGTACAGAACAGACAACGAACAGCCCCTCATAGAAACCGCACAAAAAAACAGACCGGATTTAATTGGTAGCAGAAATCGAACCAGTTCCAAACGCCATCTGCTTCAACCGCGCGGAAAACGGCGAAAACAACAGAGTACTTTTTTAATTCTTACATTACTGATGAGAAAATTAATTCAAAGTTTTATTAAAAAAATAATAATGTGTCAGTGGCGCGGGAGCGCCACGCGCCGGTTTAGCTCCACACCACCCATAGCACCACAGCACACTATAATTAGAGAACGTTGGGAAAATATTTAGTAATTTATGTTCATCTTCTTCTATTTATTTCTTCTTCTATTTATTATTATAATTCTAACGCTCATTATCTTAAAATCAATATTCTTTTATCGTTCACGTGGAGATTTAATCCTGCGGTACCACACCAACTATAATCAGAGAATCTGAATAAAATTTGTAATTTATGTTCATCATCTTCTTCTTCTAATTTTTTTATTCCAAAAAAATAATTGCAATCATCGCTGGCGTGGGCGCGCCCACTGCGATTTAGACCCACGGCACCGCGACAACTATAACTAAAGCATCTGGTAAATTTTGTAATTCATGTTTATCATCTTTTTCTTCTTATTATTATTTATATTTCAAAAAATATAATTCCTATCATCGGTGGTGCGAAGGTGACACACTGCAATTTAACCCACGGCACCGAGCCAACTATACTTAGAGAACGTGAGTAAACTTTGTAATTCATGCTCATCATCTTCTTATTTTTATTTTTACTTTAAAAATTATAATTGCAATCATTGGCGCACGGCATCGCGCCAACTATATTTACCCACGTTGTTTAAATTATAGAGCAATACGTAACTGAACCCTAGAGCAACTATTGCTACCATATTATCAAAAATCGTGTTTCAATAATTTTTTAAAGTTTAAAAACGAGATCTTCAGGCATAGATGAACACGGTCAAAAAGCTAGGGGGGTGTATACCCCGGGTAAATGACTTTTCAAAATCTAGGAGGGGGTCCTAGTCCTAGTTTTTTAGGGGGGGGGGTCGACCCGGGGTGCGAAATTTTGAAATCTAGAGGGGGGTCAGGTGGGGTCCGGTGTCCAAAGCAAAACAGTTTTAAACCATAATAACTTTAATAATAGTTTTTGTTATAGGATAATACTACATTTTATTAAATAAAAAGCGATATTTAGGTATAAAAAGGGTGTAAAAACATGAATTTGTGTTAAAAATTCACGTTTTTGCAAGAAAATTTAGTATAAAAAAGTACTTAAAATTTTCTCGAGATGGGGGAGTCAGATTTCAAAATCTAGAGGGGGTCAGGGGTAAAAAATTCGAAAATTTTGAGGGAGAGGAGGGATCCCTGGATTTTTTTCTATGGGGGCCCAAAATTTCGAGGGTAGGGGGTGGACCCCACCCTACCCCTCCCCTTGTTCATCTATGTCTTCAGGTCAAAATTGACCTATGAACATGTTTTTATTTATTATTTGTAGCGTGGAAATCTCCAATCGAATTTTGGTACACGTTTAGGGTACAGGTACTAAAAATCGATTAGTGATTTTTACGCTACAAATACTAAATGAAAACATGTTTTTAGGTCAATTTTGACCTGAAGACCTCGTTTTTAAACTTTAAAAAATGATTAAAACACGATTTTTTATAATATGGGGTAAAATATAGGCAAAAAATGATAATATTTTGGGTACACAATTTTTACTGTAAAGAAAAAATTTTAATTAACCGCTAAATTAAAATAAAAACTTTGTTTTAACATTGCTAAAAGTCCGGAGAATCTAAAAATTTTTAAGAAAAATTATAAATTCGATGGTCACATGGACCACTGAAAATATAGACTACAAATTTGTTTTCGTTTAAAAAACTAATTTAAGCTTATTTTTAGTCAGATTTATTCTTTCTAAGCCTAAGCAAAGCCTAAAAATCAAGTTCAATTGTATTATGAGGCATTTTTAATTAAAAATTATCCCATTTTTTAGATTTTAATTTTTTTCACGACTGAATTTTGATTTATTATTAAGCGGTTGCTGTACAAAATTGGGGAAGACCAGAAAATAAGTAAAAATATTTTTTAAACCACCAGACTCTCGACAATCTAACAAATATTCATTCATATTAATTAAAGCACTATTAAAAAAATTTTCTTAACAGCATAAAATGTACCTTGAGAAAAAGGTCATTTTTTGACTATAAATACCATTTATTTTCTTAAAGGGTAGTTTAATCACTTTTTAATGCCCAGAATTAAGATCGAAAAGTCAGAATTAACCTAGAAACATGATTTTTATTTATGTTTGTTTCGTGGAATTCTCAAACTTATTTTTGGTACACGTTTAGTACTTGTACCATTACGTGATAAAAAGATTCCAGGACACGAGGGTACTGGACACGAGGGTACTAAACACGAGGGTACTGAGCTAAGAAAAAATACGTTTGCCACAAATATATAAAATTTTTTAGTCTAAATGTTTTAGAGCTGAGCTGAATTAAATTTTAATCGTTTGAACGTGTAAACAATTAAACGTTACATAAAATCGCTTGATTTTAATTATAAATAACATTTTTTCTTGCTTAAATATAATATAAGTTAATAATAAAAAACTACGTAAATAGTTTAAAAAACATCATACTAAAACACGAAATTTTTAAAGGTTATTTTACACACAGTTTATACCATCGCTTTTTAATAAAAACAATGATAATGTTTAAAGCTATCTCTGAATCTCTGGAGCTTCGAAACCCTGCCTTTAAAAAAAATCAAAAAATTAATATTAAACAATCATGTCATGAGTGGAATGAGAACGCCAAAAAGTTATTTAATTACTGTTTTTTTCTGAAACATATACTCGTACAAAAATACAAAGCGAATTGCAGTTTTTTTTTTGCTGTCATTTTTATATTTAGACTATTTTCATCGACTCTTGATTAAAATAATGGAGTTTTTTTTATAAAATCGTTGGAAAAAATAACTTCTGCAAACATAGATTGTAGCAGTAGAAATGTAAAAAAAATAACTTCCTGCCTTTTTTAATTCACTCTAGTTAAGGAATACACTTGAACTTGAACACATGTTGATCATTTAAGACAAGGCAAACGAAATGTGATTTTAATAAAAAACATACAATTGTTAGATTTTTCATGTATGATATTTTATGCATTTCAATCTAAGTATAGAGTCGTGAGTAAAATATTCAAACAACGGATCTTTGGGAGTCTTTGAAACCCATTGCACGGTAAACTTTATTTCTCGAAGCCTAAGCAAAACCCAAAAATTAAGCTAAACTTTATCATAATATTTCAAAAATATATTCGCACTTTTAAAAATACCAAATAATTAACTGTTAAAAAACGCAAGCAATTGTTATTCGGAAAATATTTTACTAAAATGTTTTTGAAAGATTATTAATAGCAAATTTATTAATTCATTTTTTCTACACTCCACGAAAAATAACCACAAAAATTTTTTGACAGCACAATCAAAGCATAACAACAATCTTAATGTTTATTATCTTTAGAGTTGTAGTAAAATTCTCAGCATTTTTAAAGCTAGTTATTATATAAAAACATGCTAGAAAATGTACACAAATTACACGAAAATGTTTTGATGTTATAAAATTATTATTTTTGTTTTATGTCTTCTCAAAAATTTTATTTTTAAAATCCTACCTTTTATAAGTCAGTCAAAAAAACTAAATGATTTTTAAGTAAAATAAACTATTTTTATGCAATAAGTTTACCCCATTTTAGGCAGGAAAGTTATGTTTATTGCTCGTCAGTACCCTTGTGTCCAGTACCTTTGTGTCCCCCCTTGCATAATGAATCGCTTTTGCTGTGATGTTGTGGTGAACGCAATTTTTTCAAGCCCAGTACCTTTGTGTCCAGTACCCTCGTGTCCAGTACCCTCGTGTGCAGTACCCTCGTGTCCAGTACCCTCGTGTCCCGTTCCCGATAAAAAACTGCTTTTATACACATCTAATGATTAAATAACCTATTTTAATTGATAAAGTAATATTAAGCATGATGTGAGCATGGGGAGGGAGAAGGCGGGTGGGGGGAAGAGGGAAGGGGGACGTCGGGGTTAAACCCCTATAAAGCTAGAAAGCGGTCCGGCCTGACCCCCCTCCTCCTTCAGCGAGGCTGAGCCCCCTTTCCTCTTCCCTCCTGAGTAATTTACTCAACAAGTATTTTTTATTTACTGTTAAAAACATGGTTTTAGTAAAAAGGTGTTTAGACACTTTTTAGGCTGTTTTAGAGAAAACACCTAAATTAACTTTAAAAACACTTTAAAAAACTTTTAAAAACACCTAAAAACTAAGCCACGCCTCCTAAATTTAAATTTGAAATCCCCAACCCTGAGTTAGTCAACCCGAGTCTTTGTCGAGGCTGTGGCGCAGTGGGAGTATCTTCGTTATTTCATACTGAAGGTCCCCAGTTCTAGTTCTCTGCTGAGACACACTGCATTGTGATAATATTCTTTGTTAATATTGTTATATGTATATTTTGCACAATTAGTGCTGAGTAACATCGGCCTTGCGTATCCTGCTTTATGCTAGAGAATTTTTAAAAAAAAAACTTTAAACTTTAACCCCCCTAAAAAGTCAGGGGAAGGGTCTGAATCCCCTGAAAATTTGTCCTTCCACCCTGAGTTGGACCCCCCCATGCGGACCTGAATTGTATAAAAATACAATGGACAAATTCATCATAAGCCAAAAACGTTACAAAATCACCATAAGGTGGTGTAAATTCACCATAAATATAATGCGTTTGCAATATTTCCTTTAAATTTTGTCACTTGGAAATTGCAACAAAATTTTATCATGATAAATTTAGCTTGATTTTAGGGTTTTGCTCAGGCTTGCTTAGAAAAAAAATTAAAAAAATTTTTATGCTTTTATAATTAAAACGTAGTTTTTCTTAACACATTTCAGTTTGCAAACGCATTTCTGATTGCTAAGGTGAATTTGCACTAAGTTATGCCATTGGCCGGAATTTACAAAGCGGGGTATATACCGTGTATGTGTATCTTGTGTATACTCATTAGATATTTTGGAAACTTACTGTATAATCTGGGCTAGCACGGGTGTTAACTTGTCCGGATTAACTAACACTGTGTCAGCCCCCTAATATACCGTAGTTTACACAGTGTTTACACCGTGTATACCCCGCTTTGTGAGTCTCTGCTATGGTGATTTTACACTACTTTTATGGTGATTTTGCACTGCCACCTATGTTTGCACACTGGCATAACGGAAGTGTTGTATACTGAAGGTCCTTGAATGGAATCCAGACTAAGACAAGCTACATTGTGATAATGTTAGTTATTGTTGTATGTGGTATTTGGTGGCGCATTTAGTAGTGCTCATAGGTGTTTTTTTGGGGGTTTTGGGAGGACAGAGGGGTCCACCCCCCTAGAGCCAAAGTTTCGGAGCCCCCTAGAAAAATCCCAGGCCGCCCCCTCTTTTCCTCAAAGCTCGAGAGCGGTCCGGCCTGACCCCCTGAGCGAGGCTGACCCCACTCCCCTCTTCTTGGACCAATTTGGAAGTATTTTTTTTAT
>JASAMX010023456.1:0-59664 GCA_030248175.1 Microlaimidae sp. YZB2_3 | reverse complement strand
TTCCGCAAATACGATAGAAAATAAATAATATATGCAAATATACAAACAGGCTTATTTACGTATATTCTCTATTTCATTTTTTTTTATATTGGAGGACGCTCGAATTTTTTAATATCAAAAAATATATAACTTGGATTTTGTCTGTTCCGCCGCTGTGAAAATAACTCAAAGAATAGAGCCGAAACAGGTAATTTAATACTTTTAAATAATCATTAGATATATTATTAGCTTAAATTTTATATTTGTTATTATGACTTTTTATGTATTTGTTTTTATTTTACCATTTCGTTTAAAAATTGATTTTACAATTTTAATTGATTTTAAATTATCGTTTTTGAAATCTTCATGTCCATTTACCAAGTGGTCCTTGAAAAGTATTTGTCATGGCTCACAAATAACTTGATGAACAGTAGTTTTCATTGGCAATTTATAAAACTAGGCACGCAAGGCACACAGGCGCGTCAGGCACGTCAGGAACGAGCTTTAGCGTACGCGTTCCTAAGCCTAAACGAAGCCTAAAAAACAACCTAAACTTTATAAAATAGCTGCGTGGAGAACGTTTAGATTGTTTTTAGGCTTTGCTTAGGCTTAGAAACGCGTACTGGCCTCGTTCCTGACGCGCCTGAATATTTCTGATGTGCCTAGGTTTATAAATTGCCTTTTCATTTCATATTCACAAAGCACGAAAATTAATTTTGCCGTCATATCACCGTTTTTTGTGAGTGCCGTCATATTTTGAAAGTTTGTCGTCATATGTCATGGACCACTATGAGCATAAAATGGGACAAAACTAAAGTACAGATTCGTTTTTTTTGCATAACTGCGCTAATTTTAAGCGCGCTGAAAAATCTAAATGTGTATCGAGATAAATTTTAGCTTGATTCTTAGGTTTCACTTAGGCTTAGGAAAAAATAAGAAAGCGTATAAAAAAGTTTTAGCCTATTAAAACAGACAATTCCGTTATAGAAAACAGCTGAGCCTCAGCAAAACCCAAAAATCAAGCAAAACTTTATTGCGGTAAACTAGTATTTAATGCTGTGTTCTTCAAATTGTAAATTAAAAAACTTAGTTTTTCCAAAACCAAAATAAAAACATTAAAATCAAACAAAATCTTATTGTATAAACTGTAACTTCCTTCTTCGAAGCATGTTTATAGAATCTCACTCAAAAAACTTTTGTTGTTTCCTAAAAACGAGATTTTAAAGAACGAGATTTTCTAAAAACGAGATTGTGAAAGTCAACATTTCAAAACAAAAGTTTCTATTTTTCCCAATACATAAAACCAAAAATTATAAAATTTATAATATCATATTGCGATAGTTATGAACTGAACATACAAACGAAATTATTTGATTTCATGTTATAATTACATATTTTTGTAATTCTGAATTTCAAAATTTAACATACATATAAAATTATTACGTTTTGCTATTATTTTACGTATTTTACGTATAAAGCTCGTTCCTGACGTGCCTGACGCGCCTGTGTGCCTTGCGTGCCTAGTTTTATAAATTGCCAATGAAAACTACTGTTCATCAAGTTATTTGTGAACCATGACAAATACTTTTCAAGGACCACTTGGTAAATGGACATAAAGATTTCAAAAACGATAATTTAAAATCAATTAAAATTGTAAAATCAATTTTTAAACGAAATAGTTAAATAAAAACAAATACATAAAAAGTCATAATAACAAATATAAAATTTAAGCTAATAATATATCTAATGATTATTTAAAAGTATTGAATTACCTGTTTCGGCTCTATTCTTTGAGCTAATTTCACAGCGGCGGAACAGACAAAAATACAAGTTATATTTTTTTGATATTAAAAAATTCGAGCATCCTCCAATGTAAAAAAATGAAATAGAGAATATACGTAAATAAGGTTGTTTGTTTATTTGCATATATTATTTATTTTCTATCGTATTTGCGGTTTGCTTCGGTTTGTTTTTGGGTGTTCTTTTGAAGAGAACACAATTTTGTCGTGTGGAACCTTTTCCTTTTTTCTCTCCCCTTTTCTTTTTTTCTCCTCTCCCCTCTCCCCGGTGTTTTCCCTGTGTAAACGCACTATCCGCTATTTGCTATACGCTATCTGCTATCCGAGTCAATTCCGGTGTGAACTGACTATCCGCTATCCGCTATCTGCTATCTGCTATCTGCTATCTGCTATCTGCTATCCGCTATCCGTCCCGGTGTGAACTGACTATCCGCTATCTGCGGTTATTTTACTCTGGTATGAATGGTTATCCGCTATCCGCTATCCGAGGTAATTCCGGTGTGAACTGACTATCCGCTATCTGCTATCTGCTATCCGCTATCTGCGGTTATTTTACTCTGGTATGAACGGTTATCCGCTATCCGCTATCCGAGGCAATTCCGGTGTGAACTGACTATCCGCTATCCGCTATCTGCTATCTGCTATCTGCTATCCTTCCCGGTGTGAACTGACTATCCGCTATCTGCGGTTATTTTACTCTGGTATGAATGGTTATCCGCTATCCGCTATCCGAGGTAATTCCGGTGTGAACTGACTATCCGCTATCCGCTATCTGCTATCTGCTATCCGCTATCTGCTATCCGTCCCGGTGTGAACTGACTATCCGCTATCCGCTATCTGCTATCCGCTATCCGCTATCCGTCGGTGTGAACTGGCCTTAGTGATTTACAAGTTTATAGCGCCGCTATGCCACGTTTCTTACTCTGCTGGGCGTTGCTACCAAACCTTTTTAAAAAAAGTTTTTAAAGGTGCAGTACCGAGTCAAACTTTTTGTCTTCGATTTTGATGATTTTTTGTACAAACCTTACCCTGCCCCCAATAGCCTACAAAATTTTTTTCATCGAAATAATCTCGAGTGCTTCAGGAGATTTGACCTCTAAAAATGGCGTTTTTTGATAGTTCTGTACTTGAAAGATTGCTCAATGGGTATAAAAATTTAAGTTACACATTATGCACTCAAAAAAAACGGTTAGTTTTTACTTTAATTTGATACCTTGATTGTTAAAATTGGTGCCCTATTTGTTAGGATATTTCGTTTTCCGTACAAAAAATCTTCGATTTTTTCGCTTGAACACCACAGTTACATAGATTTTGACGGCAGATCTTTTCTATATAATTTTTACTAACGTAATTTGAGCTGATCATTCAATTTTTGACCTTCATTTTTCTTAAAAAATTGTTATCGTCCACAATCATTATATGACACCAATAAAATACATGTCAAAAATACATTATATTATAATAAAATTCATTACCAAAAATATTCTACTTTTTTCATTTTTCATTTAGCGTATCTTGAATAAAGAACCCTTTTTTTAATTAAAAAGTTAAAAAGTAACAAAAAAATTTTTAATGTAAAAAATAATGCCTGCGAAAGACTCGAACCTACGGGTGCGAGGATCCGAGTCCGACACTCTACCCATTCGGCTATTGGCCCATCCCATCTCTCTCGTAAAAGATATTTTTAAACAAATGTTTCCTAATGTAGTTTCTCGACGTCAAATCAAAAAAATTTAAATGAAAATTAAAAAATTTGATTTGCTCAAATTTTAATGAAAGTTTGGAAATAGTTAGACACAAGTCTAATCAATACTTTGAATTGTATTCGATTAAAAAACTAATGCAGGATTTTTTTATTTGATTTTTCTTTTAAAAACATCGATTTTTTTAATTTTCTTAAAATTTTGAATTACGTTTTACTCCAAACCACATTTAAAGGTTGCCCCCTATTTTTCGTTAACTTTCTATAAAATTGCAAAAAAAAACTGAGCGAATCAAATTTTTTAAATGGCCAAAAACTGTTTTTTGAGCTTTAACAAACTATTCATTAAATTATTTATTAAATTAAAACTATTTATTAAATTCATCAAACTATATCAAAAATAGAACATTCGGTAAACAATGAAACTATTAGAGCACTTGGTTACTTTTGTAATTTATGGTTATCATCTTTTTCTTCTTATTATTAATTATGCTTCAAAAAATACGATTCCAATCATCGGTGGTGCGGTTTGCCACGCTGCAATTTAGCCCACGGCTCCCTGCCAACTATACTTACAAAATGTAGAGAACGTGGGTAAATTTTGTTATTCATGTTCATCCTCTTCTTCTTATTGTTATCTTGTTTTAAAAATTATAATTACAATCATTGGCGCACGCCATCGCGCCAACTATAATTAGAGAGCGTAGGTAAACTTTGTCTAGAGCGCCACTGCATCACACTAACTATAATTAAACAACGTGGGTAAATTTTCTAATTTCTATTCATCTTCTTATTATTTTTTATTTTTATTATAAATAAATTATCAGTGGCGCGGGAGCGCCACACGGAGACTAAGCCCCACGGCACCGCGCAAGCTATAATTAAAAAACGTGGCTAAATTTAGTATTATGTTCTTCTTCTCCTTATTATTAATATATTATTTTTCAAAACGCTTATATCTTAAACCCAGTATTCCTCTCTCATTACTGATTGATCAAAAAAACATGGGTCCTTTGGAAATCGTAGAAAATTACGTAATAATTATTAGGAACTACTTTTTATTCATAAAAAATTTGTGTTTTATTAATAATATTAAAACTGTTAAAAAAGTATATATCGGCAACGGAATGATTATAAACATATCTCATTGCGCAGCTAAAACTATGGTTTGTTAGACTATTTTTTAATTTAATTCAAAAAAGTTGTAGACTAACCTTGAAAAATGCTCTAATAATAGAGCAGGAAAAGGGGCGATTTTTCCCCGGGCGTATGTTTAGACAGAAAAAATATGGACTAGTCTGAGATAGACATTATGAGGACTATAGGAAATTTGCATTTAGTTTGGGCAGCTGCTCACTGAATAAAAATTTCATCCATATGACACTGATTTGTTTATACATTGATCTAATTAAACAGCACTGTTGCATTTTTAGTTTGATGAAATGTCTATTGAAAAAATCACACTCACAGCAATCTTTGACAAGCGCGAAATCGCCACTTTTTCAAATTTATAGTTGTTTCTTACACATACAAATATAGCCTTCTAATTAAAAAAAATTTAATTTACGCTTGTCAAAGATTGCTGTGAGTATGATTTTTTTTAATTGACATTTCATAAGACTAAAAAAATGAAACAGTGCTGTGTGATTATATCAATGTATAAACAAATCATTATCATATGGTAGAAATTTTTATTCAGTGAGAAGCTGCCCAAACCAATTGCAAATTTTCTATGAAGAATCACGACCAATGTATAAAAAATTAAAATTAGAAGAATTAAAAATAATTTGTATAAGACCGGAAAAATGAGGGAAAAAATATGTACAACCAGATGTTGCTTTTTTTATGGCTGGTTTTATGTTTATATTATTTTCGCGCATTAAGATTTTTTTTTGTTAGCTAGTGTCATATACAAATTACTTTCGAATCTTCTCGAGACCTTTTTGTACATTGAATTAACCGTCGTAAATCTCTATAGTCCACATAATGTCCATCTCAGACAAGTCCACAGCTTTTCTGTCTAAACATAAGCCCGGCGAAAAATCACCCCGTTTTCCTGCTCTATTATTAGAGCATTTTTTAAGGCTAGGTGTTATTTCAAGATTAAGGGTTTTATTTTTAGCGCTTATTTCGAATTTACCATTTTTTATTTGACCCTTCATAGGTTTTTAAAATTTTTAAGTTCAAAATGATTCGTATTTATTCTTTATTTTATATTTATTTTTCAATTTTCTTTTTTTATTTTAAACCAACACCCGAATTCAACACTTAAATTTGGAAAGCATGAAACTCGCTTTTGGAGAAAAATAAATTTCTATTAAAGCTCAATTTTTTTTAATTGCGTGACGTTAAATCCCAAAAAATGCTGGGATTTATGTATAATTGCATATTAATAATAAATTCAACTTTTTTTAAATACAAATTTTAAATAAATAAAAATAATAATTGGCAAAAGGTACAAGTTCCATACGTGTACCAAAATTCGATTTGATCGATTCAAAAGTATTTACAAATTGTAAAACATCTTTATAGCATAAATCAAACACGTAGACCTCATTTTTGTGGCTATTTTTCGAATTTGAGCTTTTGAAAAAAGTTATGAGCCAATTTGTACCCAGAAATTGCCTTTTTTTGGCATTTACAATTTATGTTATTAAGAAATTTTTTTTATTAAGCCTGTAATCGAATTATTTTTTTTTATTACCAAGTGTCTGGCAGTTACAAATATACTTTACAAAAATGAGGTCTACGTGTTCTATTTAGGTTATTAAAATGTTTTACAATTTGTATTTACTGTTAAATCGGTCAAATCGAATTTTGGTACACGTATGAAACTTTTACCTTAGCAAAATTAGTAAACAAAAAATGGACGATTATTAATCTTTTTCTAAAAAAATATTAAGAAGCAATAATCTTAAATTTTAAATTTTGTCAATTGCTCGCAAGTAATTCGCCATTTTTACAAAAAATTGTAGGCAATAAAAGTACACAGATAATATTTATTTTATAAGGGAATGATACAATATTACACTAACTATTTTTTTTTGATTGTAACTAAAATATTTTTTAAATTTAGTTTATAAGATTTAAAAAATTAAAAGTATTTAAGGTAAGACTAAATTACTTCATTTAATATTATTTATTTAAGTCATTTTGAAATTAAAATATTGGTATCGAATTTGTGATTACAGTTAATCGTAAAACACACATCAAAAACTTCATTTTAAATTCTTAATTTGTAACAAAACAGATCCTATCGGTGACGTACAAAATCATCATGGCAAAATTCCCCATTACAATGAGAATTGCGTTTGGAAACTAAAATGTGTTAAAAAAAACTAAGTTTTAATCATAAAAGCATTAAAAATGTTTTTTAGTTTTTCCTAATCCTAAGCAAAGCCCTAAAATCAAGCTAAATTTTGTCATGATAAAAATTTGTAGTATTTTTCAAGTGTCAAAATTTAAAGGAAATATTGCAAACGCATTATATTCATGATGAATTTACACCACCATATATGGTGATTTTGGCCTATGGTGAATTTGTCCATGGTGTTTTTATATACGGACACATCCTATCACTCTTAGGTCGGATAAAATTTTTAACTTGAGCTTTAGTACGTGTATTTTCATTCAGTTTCATTATAATTTGTCTATTATTAATGAATTCGGTTTCTTTTCGATACGGGTCATTTAATTTGCTAATTTCCGTTTTTGAACTTAGTTACTCAGCAACAATAAATTAACAAATACGTATAAAAACGATTAACTAAAAAGTGAACAATATTGTCAAATTATTGAAAAAAAATTTATTTATTTCTACCTTAAATGGATAGGGTTTTTTCTACATACTTAGTACATCATTATGAACATGAACACGGTTAGATTTCCACTTTAAAAAACCTTCATATCTAATGCTTAAACTATTACCGCTTTTTCAAGATTAGTTACCAGATGTGGGCCACCTACTGAAAACCACTTTAAAAACATTAAAATGTATTAGCAAACTACAGTTTATGCGAGTTTTTTCTTTTAATTAAATATTTAAAAATGGCATTTAATATATTTTGTTTAAATATAAATTTCAAATACCTGAAGAAGCGACAGATTAAAAATTTGCATTAACGCAAAAACCTTTCAAAAAGCCTTTATTACAAAAATTCTTTCGTCTTCGCTATTATACTAATAAAACATCTGCAACTCAAAGTTAGCAAAAAAGTAATTTTTTAAAGTTCATATCACCTGACCACTTTTAAATATTTAGAAAAACCAAAATTGGGCTATGGGGACCAAAGTTATACTATTAGAAGAAACCATCGAAATCCACCTCAAAAAATTTAAATTGATACAACATTTTTTTTAGTATAAAAAAACTGTGTATGAAGCAAAAATTCTAAAAAAAGGATTATTCAAGGTGACATTTGTAGAAGTTAGACGGTTCTTTTGTAATGATTTACATTTACCCGCGAGTACAATGTATGTGTGACTTTCTAATGTAAATAACAACTGGTTGTTATTTTTTGTATAAAACAGTAATGGCTTCTCGGACTGACAAGGCCTAAAATTCAAGAAAAAAGACTTGGTTTCGAATTTAATACAAGTATGATATGTGACGATCTAAATTGGACGCGAGACGAAAGTTTTTAGAGCCAGAAAAAAATATTAAGCACATCTCAAACCAAATTGTCTATTTGGTTCCAAGTTTTCTACTCTCTAAAAGTTGTTAATCGTTTTATTTGGTGTTATCATTAAGTAATTAAACAAAAAAGCCCCACGAATAAAGTTTCATAAAATAATTAACTAGATAATTAATTTTCTTCAAAAGAACTGTTTATTAATGATTTTTAAATAAACTTTATTCGTGGGGCTTTTAAACTATTAACAAGTTTTAGAAAGTACTTCCAGCTCCAAGTTTCTCCTTTACATCTCCAGGCTCTAAGTGCGTTCGGCTGCAACGATCCTAAATTCTAGTGAATTTGTCTATTTGTTTTTAAAAAGTAAATTAGTATTTAAAAGTATTTCATAAAGTAGCAAACATGTATGTAAAAAAATTATTGGAATGTAAAAAACGAAGTTGGTACAAAATAAATAAAACAACAGCTACTTACCAAATTAGTCATAAACACTTTATTACCAGATAAATTATATTATTTATAATTTCTGTAAAATTTTTTAAAATTTTTAAAACCATTTTAATTTAAACGAATAATTGGAGGCACAGCTGGGCTTGAATTGGCGAAAGGTCGCTGGTTTTTCGGATGATGCTCTTGAAATCATTTCTACGTTTTTTTGTCAAAAATTATTTTGAATGTATAAGAATAACGTAATCACTACTAAAAACACTGAAGTGATTCTTTTACGTACTGGGACACATAAATTATGTGTAAACTCCATGGTGTTTTAGGATAATTGCTCCAGCTGGCACTATTGAATCTTCTAACGGATTTTTTTTTCGAAAAATCAATATCTGACTGATTCAGAGTTTTCTACGCTAAGCGTTTTTTGTAAAATTATTGCATGAAAAAAGTAGCTTTAAAAGTTTTGGCACTTGGTCTAATAAACAAAAGGTAGTCAAAACCAAAACCATTTAGAAGTTTTTTTTTAAATGGTAGTTTGTAATCAATGTGCTGTTGTTTAGTCTTGTTACTGTACAGTTTTCATCTATTAGTTGTTTAACTATACCTGTTTTTTTTGAATAATTAAAGAGTATGTAAATTCATATTATATTTTAAAGGTTTTTTGTAAACCACTATATTCTTTAATCTTATTAAAAACATAAAAATGATTGAAAAACTCATTTAAAATTTCTTAAAATATATTTGAAGGCTAAAAAAATTGTTGGCTACTTATTTTTAATAGTTCAAGAATTTTAAAGCTCAGGAATTCGAAACTTCTACTGTTTTAAATGTCCGGAGCTGCGGAACAAAATATTTACAAGTATGGTTGTTTTATTATAAAACTCTATTAAAGCTGTTTGTTGGTGACGATGTTAAAAATTAAAAAAATAAGCTAAAACCAAAAAAACTTAATGGGTCTTAAAAAAACTTTTTTGTGATATAATAAATGTATAATTTCATAATTCGTGAAAAAATAATGATTATATTTTTTAATAAATGTAATCGTGCTGAACGCGTTTTTTTAATTTAAATAATTCGGCTGAATACGCAATCTTTTTTCTGGAATTTTAAGTAATACTTAAAAAATAAGCTAAAGATGAATTATATCAGGGTGAAAACAGCAGGATAGTAAAATAACCACTCGTTCTTCGAGAAAATATCACGTGCAGAAAAAAACCTGACGCAACTTAATAATAATTGGTTACATCATCCTTGCCAACTTTTTTTTATTATTTTTATTCTCGCGAGTTTATTATTCTTTTCTTCTTGAAAGCGAGCGGTTACGCCCTTAATTTTAGCCTGAAGAATTTTAACTATAGACTGGTCATAATACCAGAACAACAATAAGTTTGGCTTTTTTATTTAATGCTGTATAAACAATAGAAACTAAAATAAAATTTAATTTTAGAGCTTCCGGTTACGAGAAAATATTAAAAGTTTTACTAATAAGTCGATTTCCAATGAGAAATTATCTTTTTTGCTTTTAAGCTGAATTTGTCAACTAATAAAAACAATATTCACAACTTTTCTTCTTTTTTCAACTTATTAGTAGTGGTAGATTATTTCAATAATGCCGATTTTAGAATATACTTTATGGCAACGTATTTTTTGTGTCGCAATTTTTAAGGGCTACAACATAAAAAGAAAACCTGATGAAACTTTCTAGTATTTGGATTAACATAGCTGACGTTCACTGAAATCAATTCCACTAAGTTATTCACATGATTGACAAGCAAACATAAAATTCAAATAATTTAAAGCTTTTGGAAAGAAGTAATCTGTACTTTGTTTCTTAGTAAAGTTTACTTTAAAAAACTATCATAAAATCTTTGAGTTTAACATTTTAATTTAAAAACTAACATGAAAACGTCCGAATTAACGAGATAAAATAATAACATTATTTCAAAATAGACGTAAATTTAATTTCTAGTAAACATAAAAATGGTCATAATTTTTGCTGATAAGTTTTACGCATGCATAGAAACAAAAAAACAAGTATTATCAAAAAACTTAACAACAGTTTTTTTATAAGCAGAAATTTGTTCTGCCAGAAACTTTTAAAACTATTTTTATTTTTCAAAAAAATAAAATAAAATATTATTTGGTAGAGAGATATAGATATATAGTTCAGGACTTGACAAGTTATACCAACCGTGGCCTTTAACCCCAACCAAAGAGGCACCCACCTCCACCTATGATAAAAGTCAAAACCCTGTTAGTTTAAAGGGATTGAAGTTTTATTCAAACAAACAGACAAATAAACATTTAATTATAATTACAGCTTTAAAAGTATACTGACCGAAATTCCTTGTAAAATACTTTTTTAACACGGCTAAAGCTTTTTGACCTTTAAGAATTTAAAATTAATAAGTTTTCTGAGACAAAAAGTTTTTAGAAATATAGAAATATAAGCCGGGAAATACTTTTCAGAAATACTGTGAGAACTTTTCTGATTTAAAATTAACATTAATAGAACTTGCTCTTGGGATATAAGTAAAACAAACCATTGTTTATTCTCGTATCTAGACAATAAAATCGGTTCAACTTATGTTTGATTGTAAACACTATTGGTTTAAACTAAAAATTAAATAATAATTCTAGACATTATAAATAAGTTTAGTGAATAATAATGAAAGTCTTGATTTTGTTAGTCATAAGGTTAATCACTTCTTTTTTGTTGTTTTTTTTAAATTATGCTGAGTTAATTATAAATTTTTGACCAAAAAAATATTTTACAACAAAAAAATTTTTGGAAGCTTTCAAATCTATACATACTATATATTATATAGACATTTTTAGTTAAATATTTTTTATTTAGCAAGTATTATTGTATTAATTCATTTGACTCAATTTGATTTAATTAAAAATTAATTTTTCCAGTTTTCAATTTAATCATGGGTAGCGCGGGAGCGCCACGTGGCGATTTAGCCCCGCAGCGCCGCACCAACCATTATTAGAGAACATGGATAAATTTTGAAATTCATTTCCTTCTTCTTCTTGTTATTATTATTATTCTAACGCTCAATTCTTAAAATCGATATTCCTCCTTTGTTATTGATTGATCAAAAATTAATATGGTCTCATTGGAAAGAAGAAAGAATTACGCAATTTTTTTAGGAGCCACTTTTTTCATTTAGTTCCTTGTTATCGATTTATTGATCAAAATAAAGAATTGAAAAAATAGACAAATAAAAACTCCAAACCGCACAATAACAGCCTTTTTGCAACAACAAGGATTGTACAGAGCAGACAACAAACAGCCCCTCATAGAAACCGCACAAAAAACCAGAAGACGGTGCTCGGTTTTAATTGGTGGCGGAAACCGCACCAGTTCCGAGGGCCATTTACTTTAACCGCGCAGAAAACATCGAAAACATCAAAGTACTTTTTTTAATTCTTGCCTTACTGATGACAAAATTAATTCTTTAAAAGTTTTATTAAAAAATAATAATAAGCATTGGTAGCGCGGGACGCGGCACCGCTACGCGACGGTTTAGCCCCACAACACCAGGCACACTAATTAGAGAACGTTGCGAAACTTTTTTGTAATTTATGATTATCTTCCTCTATTTATTATTATAATTCTAACGCTTATTATTTTAAAATCAATATTCTTTCCTTGTTCACGTGGCGATTTATCCCTGCGGTACCGCATCAACTATAATCGGAGAATCTGGATAAAATTTGTAATTTATGTTCATAATCTTCTTCTTCTAATTTTTTTATTCCAAAAAAATAATTGCAATCATCGGTAGCGCGGGAGTGCCCACTGCATTTATCCTCACGGCACCGCGACAACTATAAATACAGCACCTAGTAAATTTTGTTGTTTATGTTTATCACCTTTTTCTTCTTATTATTATTTATATTTAAAAAATCTTCTTATTATTATTTATATTTAAAAAAATACAATTCCAATCATCGGTGGTGCGGGGGAGCCACACTGCAATTTAGCCCACGGCACCGAGCCAACTATACTTAAAGAACGTGGGTAAATTTTGTAATTTATGTTCATCATCTTTTTATTATTTTTATTTTTATTATAAAAATTATAATTGCAATCATTGGCACACGTCATTGCACTAACTATATTTAGAAACGTAGGTAAATTTTGTCTGGAGCATCACTGCACCGCACGTGCGTAAATTTTGTAATTGAAATTAATCTTCTTATTCATTATGAATGAATTATCGGTGGCGCGGGAGCGCCACACGGAGACTAGGCCCCACGTACGGGCGTAAACTACAATTAAAGAACGTGGGTAAATTTAGTGTTATGTTCTTCTTCTTATTATTATTAATATATTATTTTTTAAACACTTATATATATATATCTATATATATAATATATCCTAATACCAGTATTCTTCCCTCGTTACTGATTGATAAAAAAATGGGTTCTTTGGAAATCGTAGAAAATTGCACAATAATTCTTAGGAACTACTTTTCATTGATAAATAATATGTGTTTTATTGATAATATTAAAACTGTTGAAAAAGTATATCTCGGCAACGGAATGATTATAAACATATGCGCAGCTAAAACTATAGTTTGTTCGACTATTTTTTAATTTAATTCAAAAAAAAGTGGTAGTGTAGCCTTGAAAAATGCTATAATAATAGAGCAGGAAAAGGGGCGATTTTTCTCCGGGCGTATGTTTAGACAGAAAAAATGTGAACTAGTCTGAGATGGACATTATGTGGACTATAGGAAATTTGCATTTGGTTTGGGCAGCTGCTAACCAGGGCCTGTTCCAGGATTTTTAAAAGGAGGGGGCCAGACTCTAGAAAACTTAAAACGGAATATAAATGCGGCGCGAAACGCCGCATTTTGCGCCGCAAAGCGGCGCCAGGCGGACGCCGTATGGGGGGAGTGTGAGGGGTGTGCCCACATTTTTTGATTTAACATTTGAAATGAGCAAAATTGCTTAAAAATACCTATTTACATTGAATTAAAGGCAGCCAGGCCGGCAAAATCCTAACTGAATAATAATTTCTACCATATGATACTGTTTTGTTTATACATTGATCTAATCACACAGCACTGTTGCATATTTTTTTTAGTCTGATGGGATGTCAATTTAAAAAATCATATTCACAGCAATCTTTGACAACCGCGAAATTGCCATTTATTCAAATTTATAGTTGTTTCTAACACATACAAATATAGCCTTCGTATTGAAAAAGTGGCGATTTCGCGCTTGTGAAAGCTTGCTGTGAGTATGATTTTTCAATTGACATTTCATCAGACTAAAAAAATGCAACAGTGCTGTGTGATTGGATCAATGTATAAACAAACCATTATCATATGGTAGAAATTTTTCTTCAGTTAGCAGCAGGCCCTGTGCCAGCGGCGGGCCAGGGGGCCATGCCCCCCGCCCCTTTTTGGGTTTTCCGGGGTAAAAATATATTAACCCTGCTTCTTCCTACCTCCTTTCTTGGGGTATGCCAAAATTGGATTTTGCCGGCCTGGCTGCCTTTAATTCAATGTAAATAGGTATTTTTAAGCAATTTTGCTCATTTCAAATGCTAAATCAAAAAAATTCGCCTCCGGCGGCTGTTGGCACACCCCTCACACTCCCCCCTTCCAACGGCGTCCGCCTGGCGCCGCTTTGCGGCGCAAAATGCGGCGTTTCGCGCCGCATTTATATTCCGTTTTAAGTTTTCTAGAGTCTGGCCCCCTCCTTTTAAAAGTCCTGGAACAGGCCCTGGTTAGCAGCTGCCCAAACAAAATGCAAATTTCTTATAGTTCACATAATGTCCATCTCAGACTAGTCCACATCTTTTCTGTCTAAACATACGCCCGGGGAAAAATCATCCCTTTTTCCTGCTCTATTCTTAGAACATTTTTCAAGGCTGGTATAAAATGGTAATAACTACAGAAAATTTTGGATTTGTAATTAAACTTCGAATTTTATTCTTGAAGTTTAATCGTTGGCTTTCAGTTTATTTGATGTATTTTTTTAAATACTAATTTCAAATTCTATTATTTAACATTTTAGTTAAAAAATACTGGAGGTCTGTTTCATAATACTTTTTTGTAGTTTTTTTTAAATTTTCTTTTTTTTTTCATAGTCATTTTGGGCATGTCATACGGGATTTTAAAATTAGTAATCAGAGATTTTATAAACATTAAAAAACTTCGAAAAAATAAAGACTCGAAAATAGAAATTAGGGGCAAAAGGAACAAAATAATGGTTTCAAAAAATTGATTTGTTTATGTTTAGTTTTTGGCTAAGGTATGGATTAGAGCGATTTAAAACTTTTGATTTCATTTCAACTTCCCTCGGCTCCGAGTTTCTTATATCATTACGTGTTAGTAAATTAAACAGAATTTATTGTTGTGTTTTGAGTAAGGAACTTGACAGCGTAAAAAAGGTTTCTTTGTTTTTCATAAAATGAAAAGGTACTGCAGCCTGAGCCCTAAATATTCTTAGGTAAACTTAAATCTATTTACGATTAACATAAGTTTTTAACTTTTTTTAAGGCTCTGAGTTTCGGTTTTGTGTTTTTTCTCCAAATAGTTCTAAATGGTAGCGCAAGCATGTAAAAAAAATCTTGTTATTGTTGATAATAAATAATTTTGGTTATATCGCATGATATAAAGAAAATTAACGTTTGTTTGTATTCACAATGATTGCCAAAAACAAGTACCAAATTTTTTGGTTATTGTTTACAAACTTTGTTTTTAAAGTTTATGAACAACGTTTAGGAAATTTATACATCAAAAATAACAGTATTAAAAGTAAAGAGTTTAATATTGTTTGTCATACTTGGAAGTTTTATTAGATTTTAGAAAAAAAAAATATTACACCACACAAAATATAAAAAGTATTGTTAAATTAAAAATAACTAAGGTTTGTACAGAAATGACGTGGATTCAAAAAAATTTTAGCTGGACATATTTCAATAACAGAAAAGTAGATTTAGACGATAAATATGTTATTATATAGCTATTTTTTATGGTATACACTGTTAGCGAGATATGCTTACCTGAATTTTTTTTATAGTCCGCATCATTTTGTATAGACTATAATGTATTCAGCTAGTACCGGTGTGGGAGTTTTATATGTCAAATAAAAATGATTGTGCGTGTCGTACACGCTGGCTGCTCGTTCAAAAATGTTTTAGTAAAAAGATCACAAATTAGGATGACTGACTTAAAGTCGGCCAGATTTGAATTTCGGCCACCGGCTGTTATTTTTGCTATGAGCATATAATTATGACATGAATTGTGTATGGCTAGATAGCATTACATGACATGATATGACAATCTATTCAGCCATACGGACTTTATTTTATAATTTTCCGCAACGCAGAAATTATAATCGGTGGCCTACATTAGGGCCTGGCCAGATTAAAGTCAGTTACTCTACCTACATAATTTTTACAAGAAGGCCACGTTCTTAAAAAAATCACTTTAGCTGGGTATTGTGGATTAAAGACACTTTTTTAAGGTTTTTTTTTATTTCTAAACTTTGTGTTCATGTACAGTCTATATCCGGGTTTGAAAAAGAATAATTTACAATTTTTATAAGCCATATAAAATATAACAACAGGTTTATTAATAATTCTGTAAAGTTAAACAGAAAGCCTTTAATGTTTATGGGCTTTTATGTTTAATATTAATTGGTGGTAATAAAACATAAATTGATTAATAAATACACAGTCTACTATGAACTTAATTTTTCTTGAACCATTTACATTTATTAAAATAATTTTTAATTACACACAGTATTGGCACTATGTTATTTTGTATTATAATATGCTTTAACCGTTTAGAATTAAAAATTTTTCTGCAATTAAATTTAATGTTTTTGCTTTATTTAATCAATCACTGTCAATTATTGCGCCTTTCAAAGTAGTAGTTATAAAATTTATGAATATATAATAACATGACTACATATTTCTCATGTTTCAAGCCGTCGTCAACACATCGAATTACCAAAATGCTGCTTTTTTTGTTCACTCTGTTTTTACCGCAAAAATATAACAAAAAAACCTTATTTAGGTTTCTTAATTCATCCATATAATTAACAAGTACAGATTTTTTATTTTCATACGATAATAACCTAAACTACGAGCGATTTGGCAAAAAACATTTAATTGAAAATCTATTTTCAAACCCAAATTCAAGGGTTAATCCATGAAATTGCGTGATTGTTTTGACGTTAGTATTTTATCGCAAACCGGTTCTATAGCGCAGAAAGAAGTTCAGACAAAAAATAAAACCTTTGTCGGAATTTTGTCGGTTCTATAAAAAAATCTAATAAAAAAATATGAAAATGCTTTGAAAATGCATTTTTGTAGAATTTTATTGGTTTTTCAAGACTTTTTTGTTAACTTTCTTTATTATAACCATATCACAAACGTAGAATTTATATCGCCACTTGTTATTCTGTATAAAAAGTAGAACATAAACGCAAAATCAGCAACGCGATTAACATTAATCAGCATTGGTCGCTCTTTTTTTTGTCTTTCAAACGCGCTTTTGCTGAATAATCAAAAAGGTTTAATATCCATACAAATTGCTTTCATATTTCAAATCCATAGTTTTAAACCTTTTTTCGGCGATAAAAAAACCGTAAAATACATTTCTGAAAAAGAATAGTAAAATAATTGCCTATACTTTATTTTACTTTCTCTTAAAATTTCAATTCGCATTTATCCATGAAGGAAATTGTATTAAAACTTGTAACTCCTCCTAATTCAAACTGAATTAATTTTTTTTCTCCTAGTTTATTTTGGTACTTTTTTAGGCCAGGTCAAAACAGGGTGCTCTATTTTGAAAGGCAGGTTTTTACTTGGCTTTTCTCTATTTTTTTGACTTGTTTTCATTACAAACTTTTACTGCTCATTACTACTTGTTTTTATTTGACTTATTATTTTTCTTATGATTATTTTACTGCTTACTCCTATTTACCGCCAACCGGACTGGTACCCCGACTGCTGCATTTTGTTTTACCACTAGTTGTTTAAATCGTTTTATAAAATATTAAAAAAGCAGAAAAATCTAGCTTTTGCCAAAAACGCAGCGACTTTTAATTTTATATGCTTGAAAAAACCAATTACACATCAAATCGTAAACTAAAGATAGCATATTATATACCTTTACCTGATTTGGAAAGACAGGTTTTTACCTGCTTTTTGCCTGTTTTTATTCTAAATTTTTTTCTTTTATCTGCTTTCATACATACAAAATGTGTTTCTGACCTACCTCGTAACCGCCCCAAAGAAAAATTTAGCTGCCTCTTAAATGTTCCAAACATTCATATGTATTAAGACAAAGGAAAGTGTTATTCCACGTGGCTCCTTGCCAAACTTTTAACATGCATATGCATTAACAATATAGAAGGTATAGGGCCATCCCTGCCTACCCGCCGCTTCGATGCTGTTTTGGCTGCCTCTGTCATGGTTTTTAGCTGATTGTAAAATATTTTACTGTCCCTACCTGTTTTCACTATGTCTCTCACTAACTTTCAAAAGAAGTTTACTGCCTTCAAACTATCGTAGATAGCTTGTATTTTTCTTTGTTGATTAGACTTTTTTAAGGATCCTAATTAGGGCACGCACTAAAAAAAGCCATTACACGCCGTACATAAGGCCAACTTTTTGAAAACAAATCCAAAAATAAAATTTTTAATACCAAATAAAAACGTAAATGTAGGTGTTTAATTAAGGTGCGCCCTAAAAAAACCATTACACTTCCTAATAGGGTCAACTTTTCAAAAACAAGACCCAAAATAAAAAAATTGGATACCAAATAAAAATGTTAATGAGTTTGAGCAAAATATTAAGTACATATTTGTTTAAATTTTACTTCACATACTTTTTGATTGTTTTTGCATATTGTGTTGTTTTCCATACAAGAAATATAATTCATCAAAAATGTTTTTCATGCTTCAAATAAAATTTCTAATTTATATAATTTTAAAGTAATTATTTATATGTTTTTGAAATCACTAGTACCAGCCGTGATAAACAAAAATCAAAACGCTGAGAACAACACATAGCAGAAAGCCCCAAAGCGAGTAAAGTTCTAAAGCATCAGCAAGTCTGCACCAGTCTCGTCTGATTTTAGCGTTATTTTCTTTTTTGTTCAAATATCTTCGAATTTGTTCACTTGCGAGCCTAAACATTTCATACATTGCAAATAAATTATAATAAGAACTACATAAACGTTTTAAAAGCAATAATATTCTGCAGTAACTGTAAAGAAAAAAAAATCATATACAAATATTACCATTAAAATATTGTAATAAAAACAAATATAATGTTTTATGATAACCTTTCCGTTAATATGCATTCGCGAAAAAACGTCCCTTTCATGCTAAAGATTTTAAAAGACAGAACCATATGCAAAATTTTAAACTAAATACGGTGCTGTTTAAATAAAATAACACATTTTCACGCATCTCAACGACACCAATCTAAGCATTTTAGCACAATTTCTTTTTCGAATAAAACTGGTTCTAACTTTGTCCAAAGTGTCCAAAGGACAAAACCAAAAACTGTAATTTTGAATTCTTAAAGGCGTTTTTTTAAAGATTTTTTCTGCATTTTTGGAATCAAGGCATTAGGAAAAATATAAAAAATTTTTAGGTTTCAAAAAACGCTCCTATATTGATCAAAATAAAAAAAAAATTGTTTGTCCTTTGGACATATTTGACGAAGTATGTCCCGAGCTTTAACAAGTAGATAAAAACGGTAATTTATTTTACACTTAAAGTTGCGGTATCGAGTCAAACTTTATGTCTTCGATTTTGATTATTGTTTGTAAAAACCTAACCCTTGCTTCCAATAATTCCCAAAAATGTTTTCGTCAAAATATCTCTAGTGGTTCAGGAGATATGACCCTCCAAAAATGGCGTCTTTCGACAATTCTGTACTTGAAAGATTGCTCAATGGGTATTTAAATTTAAATTACAAATTATACACTAAAAGAAAGCGGCTATTTTTTACTTTATTTTAATACCTTGATCGTTAAGATTGGTGCAGTATTTGTCGAGATATTGCATTTCTCGTACAAAAAACCCGCGAGTTTTTTGCTAAAAAACCTGAACGCCGGTGTCGTAGAATAGATCTTCCCCATTACAGATCTTCCTCCCGGAAGATTTATTCTGGTTTGCGCAAGAACAGATCTTCCCCCCTCAGAATATTTATTCCCCCCTGTATTAAAGCATACAGCAAAAATTTGCATAAAATTCCAAACAGAGAGGGGAAGATTTATTCTGGTGTTCACTCTAGAATAAATCTTCCCCTTGTATAAATCATGTAACCATTATTTGCATTAAAAACAACATCCTTTTTTTCTCTATTTTTCACGTCATTTCGTATTTTTTTCTTTTAATCAAAAAAATTCAGAAAAATACTCGAGGTTTCAGATCAAAAAATTAGTAATAAACACTAAAAAATAAATTTTATTCAATAAAACATTCATTTCAGATGTCCGGTGTATTTAAAAAAACCTCCCTTTTTTAAATAAACACCTTTTGAATGTTTTACTTAAAATAAGATCTTTGATCGTATAAAGCTGAGATATAAACCCTAAGCAAGCCAAAGCAGAAAGCTTCAATTCAAATTATTAACCGTTTAAAATATTAAGCAACATAATGAAAAATGTTAAAACTCGAAGAAAATTTTGGCGGCGCCAGCAAAAAATAAATCATGCATATCTTCGGAAAAAAATCACTTTCTGATTAATAACAAAATAAAATTTTTCCTAAGCCATAAAAAAAACCTAAAAATTAACCTAAACAACCCCAAAAAAAAACTTTAAACCTGTTTAATGTCGAATTTACTGTTTAATATGAAGTTTTTTTGTTTTCATTGGATTTTAAATTAAAAAAAAACTAAAAAGTTATGGGTACACATAATTCTAAGTTTTATTTCTTCCTATTTCAATTTTTTATCGATATATTATGTTTTAATAAAAAAGCAAAAACTGAAAGTAAATAATGAATCAAATGCTGATCGGAAAGAAATAAATTGGTTCATGTCTTTTTTGCTATGCTTTGTTTTAAAAATTGATAAACTCAAAGGAAAGAACCTTTATTTAGGGATATTAATTTTCCAAAAAATAAGTTTATTTAATTATATCATATTTTTATATACCTGAACAAAACAAACTAATACAAATGTATGTTTTTATCTCCGAAAACCAACTAAATAATACTTAACTATTAATGTCAATGCTGAACTGTTTTTGTAATTAAAAACAATTAAAGTTGAAATTTATTTTTATTAAAATAAAAAAAAACTATTTTCTGTAAAATGATGTTTTTAAAATTTGTTCAAACAAAATCTAACGTGTCATGTTTTAAATTTATGCAAATTTTTCAGGGGGGAAGATTTATTCTGGTGTTTGAATCAGAATAAATCTTCCGGGGGGAATAACTATTTTAAGGGGGGTAGATCTATTCTGGCGTAAATCAGAATAAATCTTCCGGGGGGAAGATCTATTCTAGAGCGCACTAGAATAAATCTTCCGGGGGGAAGAAAAATAGGGGGGAAGATCTATTCTGCGACACCAGATTATGTTTGCCCAAACTTTTTGGCCGTCACTTTGTATTTTTAGCAAAATAATTGCGGATTTTTTTGTACGGGAAAAGCAATATCTGGATAAGCACTGCATCAATCTTAACGATCAAGGTATCAAATTAAAGTAGAAAGTAGCCGCTTTCTTTGAATGCATATTTTGTAATTTAAATTTTAATACCTATTAAGCAATCTTTCAAGCAGAAAATCGTCGAAAAACGACATTTTTGGAGGGTCATATCTCCTGAACCACTGAAAATATTTTGATGAAAAAATTTTTGTGTGCTATTGGGGTCAAAGTAAGATTTTCACAAAAAATTGTCAAAATCGAAGACAAAAAGTTTGACTCCGTACCGCACCTTTAAGCGCGGAAAAATCTTTTTTTTTTTACTTTCAGTACGTAAAACACAATCACTGATAATTGCGCTGTTGATTTTAGTTCGGTAACCGTCAAGTGCGCAAAATAAACTCAGCTCAAACAAAAACTGGTTAAGAGAAGTACTATTCACCTGCGTGTATAATAGCAGTAAGTAATAAATTCAAGTTACCACCTCAGTATAAGTAAATATTGTGGATCAAAAATACTACGATACATGTGATTTAATCTTATTCTTGAAAATACTGATTTAAATATGAGTTTCTAGTCTTCCCCAAACACAAAATCTAGAAATTACATAAAAGTTAAAATATATTAATTTTAATTATATTCTAAAAAATGCTGATTTAAAGATGCGTTTCTTAGTCTTATCCAAAAAGAAAATCCAGCGTATAACTGGTTTAATTTTATTTAATTTGGTTTCCCGCTTTTTTTACTCGTATAAATATTCGCTATCATCCCATTGAATTTAGTTTTAGGGCATATATAGTCCTTACGTTGTTTAGTATAATGTACTTTGCACATATGGTGCATGAACATAAATTTAATTATAGTATAGGAGGTAACTTACTTAAAAAAACAAATCTAGTGAAAGACTTGGGAGTAAACCTGACAGAAAATATAAAATTTGGAGATCATTGCAAAATTGTCACTAAAAAAGCTTTCAAAATTTTATCACTAATTTTTAGAACTTTTAATTCTAACTCCATTAATAACCCTGTGCGTGCATACACAGCATATGTCAGACCAATTTTTGAATAGGCGAGTGTTATCTGGAATCCATATCAACAAAAAGACATTTGTTTAATTGAATGTCTACAAAAAAATTCACAAAAAGACTTTATAAAAGATATGGTTTAAAATATGCTACCTATGATGAGCGACTAAAATTCTTAAATTTTAAAAGTCTTCAGAAACGACGCAATATTTTTGATCTTTGTTAATGTTATAGAATTTTACAGGAAAAAACAAACATCAATGCTACAATTTTTTTCCTTTTAATCATAATAAAACCAGAGGACATCAATAAAATTAAAAGTTCAAAAAAGTAGGATTAACGTCAGAAAGTTTCTGTTTTGTAATAGGGTAGTTTTTAAATGAAACAATTTAACACAGGAGCAAGTAAAATTAACCTCACTTAGAGCATTTAAGAGTATGTTGTAATTTTTGGTTCATTTTAGCGCTTAAACACAAGCTTTTGAACCAAAATTTAGAAAAACCAAGTCACCAATCTGTAATTTGCGCGGCCGTAATCGGTTCCCAAATGATATTTACTTTTGTGTTGGTTGATCTATTATAATAAACTTTGACTTGGAAATGAAATACATTGTACCACAAATGCGTCGTACAATACATTTCATTTTTTGTCTTTTTACCTGATATCTTTTATTTCAGGTATGGAAAGGCGTGGCTGCTTTATAACTGGAGAAATATCATTATCGCAATCCATTTGATAGTACACCCCGCTTAAGCTTGAACGTGTATGGAAAGAATCCTAAATCCGCTACTTCACTTGTTACAAAAAATAAGTTACTAAAAGTTAGAGATCTTATTATCATAAAACCTTTGCCCTGTTTAAAAGGTATAGGGTTTTTAGAGCCGCAAGTAGGGAACTTAGAACCTACCAAAAATCCTCAATTTTTTTAGGCTTTGCTTAGGCTTAGGTATAATTTTTAGCGATTTTTATTTTCGGCTCCAAGTTCCCTCGGGTCTATCGACCCTAAATCGTTTGAAATACATAAGAGCAAGGGTATTCATTATGAATAAATAAACAAATAAAAAAATATTATTATTATAAAAAGACTTTTACAAAGTTTATTTTACACAAAAACAATATTTAATACAATAATTATTTAAACTAAAATAAAGTTTGTATAATATAAACTTCACATTTACCGAACATTATCTTTAAAATTATTTGCTATATATCATTGTATATTTTTTTTATCTTTATTAATTTTTTATAATGATAAATTTCAATTTAAAAAAAAACAACAATTAATGTTGTGTCACCTGGCTAACAGCGTCTACCAACAGCAATTCCGCTTCATGAAGGTTCTTTGCGCTTCCATCCATCTAAAACCATAAAACGATTTAGGGTCGATGAAGCCGAGGGGGCTTAAAGCTGGAATTTGGAACCAAAAATAGGGAACTTGGAGCCGCACGCGCGGAACTCGGAGCCACAAGTTGGGAATTTGGAACCAAAAATAAAAATTACTAAAACGTTGACATAAGCCAAAGCGAAACCTAAATTCAAGCCCAAACCAAGGTTTCTTAAAGGCTTCAAGTTCTCATTGTTTGTGGCTCTAAATTCTAAAAAGTTTCCTAAGGCTCTGAGTTCTCTGATTCTGGCTCTAAAGACTCCGTACCTCATAAAAGCATTGCTTTTAAAAACAATGTTAATATTATTTACTCGCAGTTACCCCACTTTAAAAACCAATCATGGACAACGGTCTGCTGTTATCGTGGAGTTGGTTTTGTTGCTTATTGTCAAAATGTCAAACCATTTTGACAACAATCACTGTTATTTAGTAGTTATAGATAGGTGTTTGCGATTTTTAAATTTATTTTATAATAAAAAAAGTAAAAATATTTGAAAATCAAATAAAAGTGTTCCTACAAAAATTATGCAATTTACTAAGCTTTTTAATAAGCTTATGACTGCGATGGTCGCAAGGCTTATTCGCCCCGTGGCACTCTATTACAGATTACCACTATTTTGCAGATAGTTGTTATATAAAACAGGTGTACAGAAAACCGGTTTCTAGATTTCTATTGTATTCCTCTAAAAATTTTAATAAATATGGTACCTTTTTTCAAACAAATTTTCTAAAATCATAAAAAATTGGTATTTTATCAATGGTGAAAATTAGATTTTTACTGCATAAATTTATGAAAGTTGCAAAATTAATACATTAATACGAAATTAATAATTTAATTTTGAAATCTTACGATGAAAACAATATTTTTGACAAAACTGCGTCTTTCTTTATTAATTTCTTGCAGTAAACATCGTTTTTCACAATCCATCTTTTGAAATATATAGCTTGTAAAATTATCTTACAAAGCGTTTGGACAATTTTAGGGGCGACTGCTTTCCATCGTTTACCCTCCACCATCTTAGTCCTTCACAAAAAAATAATCTATAAAATTATATTCACGTAAAAACAGACAGAACATAATTATCATTTAAACTACAGAGTAAAAAAATTACGACGTAAGCAATATGTACCAGGAATATATTTACAATGTAAAAACTAAAACAAATATAGGCTGAAATTTTTTCCGCAATTAATAACTAATAATATCATTATAAAAGAGAGTTTGTTTATATACTTTTTAGTCTCCACAAAATACTGTTGAATTTCGTCTAAACCCTAGTTTTAACAGTAATATTTTCCACTTTTTTGTTTAATTAAGTTATAAAATTTACAATTATATTTTGTTGAATAATAAACATGTCATAATATTATGAATGTTCGCAACATAAATAATGTAGAGTTCCATGGTACTATTATAGTTTGCATCAAGATCAATTTTTTGTCAATTAAATTCAAAATTTGGGGCTTAGAGCTGTGCTTAAACCAACGAAATTTTCGTTGATATTGAAAACATTAGGGATATCGAACCTTTCCTTTAACATCGAGGGAAAGTTCGCTGTTTCGAGCCCAATTTCAAGCACTAATTTTTTTAATTTAATTTTAAAACGTGGTCTTAAAAAAGTCTATTCGGTAAATGAAAAAACACAAAACTAAAAAGCGCCAAAACAATCCCACAGAAAAAATTAGCTTAATAATAGTGTAGAAAATAGCTTCTTTTTTCCATATATACGCTATAATACAATAATATTTATTTTAGTTCGCCTATTTTTTTGTGTTACCATCTATACGTGAAATATTCAAAGGAACACCGGTGTCAAGGGATATTCTTTCCTCCCTAAAAATTTTTCCCCCGGAAAAACAATCCCGGGATATTCTTTCCCCCCTCGGTAAATTCTTTCCCCGAGGGAAAGAATATACCGGGATAGATTTTTTTCCATGCTTTTTGATTTTAAAATCATATAAACTTAGAATTTTTAAAAATAATTTGAATAGCTGTACCTTTATTAGCTCAAATACCTGTTTTTGTGTAATAAATTCCATTAAAACATATTTACTCACGATTTTAATTTTGTTTGAAATTTTCTTTTTAGCGTTATAATTAGGGGGATAGTTTTTACCGGTATATTCTTCCCCCTTAAAAAATTTGCATAAAGTTTATAATATTAATTCTGCGCATTTTTTAAAAACACGTCATTAAATTAAAATGATTATTTTGTTATCATGATACTTTCATAAATTCATAAAATTATTAAAATAAAACTCATGAACTACCTTAACTATTTTAAACCTTAGTTTACCTAAGCAGCCTAAGCAAAACCTTAAAACCAAGCTAAAATTCATAACAAACAAACAGCAATATAAAAAAGAGGGGGGAAAGAATATCCCGGTTTTTAACCAGGATAGTCTTTCCGGGGGGAAAGAACTTACCGAGGGGGGAAAGGATTAACCGGTGCTTTAGAGGGATGGTTTTTCCGGGGGGAAAACTATCCCGGCTTTTTACCGGGATAGATCTTCCGAGGGAAAAAAGAAAGGGGAAAAGATATCCCGCGACACCGGTATACACTACAATTTATACCTTTTTAAAATGGGCGGAACGTGTTTCCCTTTAAGTCCTTGCTTCTCCACAACTATCAATAAGGATGTCGATAAAATTGCCAAAGACAAAATCATCACAAGGCAAAAAGAAAAAATGCCTAAATATCATTCTATTTATATTTTACTTAATTTTTCAAACTTTTCAAAATTATATACTTAAAAATGAATTCTATTTACGACTTTACTACTTTTAATACTTTACCACTTGGTGGTAAAATAACCACTCGTTCTTCAAGAAAATATCACGTGGAGAGAAACACCTGACGCAACTTAATAATAATAATTGGTTACATAATCTCTGAAAAATTTTTTATTTTAATATTTTTATTTTCGCGCGTTCTTTGTTTGTTTCTTCCTGACGGTGAGCGGTTGCGCCCTTAACTTCAGCCTGAAGGGTTTTAACTTTAGTCTAATTATTTTATCATAAATGCTGATGGTGCTGATTTATATTTAATTAAGTTTTAGTTACCTATTGTCTTGATTTAAATTAAAAATCTTTTTAGTACAAAACTAAATAAAAAATCTTTAACAAATAATGAACGATAATTTAAAATGCTAATGCAAAAGCCGTGTTTTTAGTAATGCCAATAGAACATATTATCGTTAAAAAGCTTTATTATTTTTAAGCTTAAATTTAATTTAAAGCAAAGAACTGTTCAGTATTGTTTTTACTGTGGTCAGTTGCGTTAAATGAGTCATGAATCATAAAAGTTGCAGAGTACCAATCCAGAAAAATAGTTTTAAAAATTAAAAAAACACATTTTTTATCGTTTTATTGTCTTTAAATAATGCGGGATGCTTTACAACAAATCAGTAATGAGTAATATTTACTAATCAAAGGGATCGTGTCCGATGTTCGCGGCATTCGATCGATACTACCCAACTGTAAAATAAAAATGGAAAGAATCGCGGTCAGACCCATTTTGACCTTCTCCTGATGAACTCCGCTTCCCGAAGACGGCAAATGGTAACCTAAATTTATACTATTAACCATTTTCGATTATTAAAACAAACAAAAACACATTTAAAACAAAAGAAACGGACGGTCGTGCTATTGAAATTCAATGTTATTCGCAGAACGATATTCGGTTAAGATACGGTATTTGCACTTCGCGTCAGATACGCCGTTAAAGCAAAAAAGGGTTTAATTATCAATTAAAAATCTAAAATCTAAATTAAACAATCAATATCTTTTGATTAGAGCATCTTAAATTGCTTACCGTATTATTATTGAAATATACATTCTCAAAACTTCTTAGATTGATACAAAAACAAAAAATAATAAAATCATAAAAAACAATAAAATCAAACATCCTTTGTTTTCCTCACTATAGCAATTTTTGTAATTGAGCATATTTTGGTAATGGTAAATTTATATAAAAAATAGGCTAATACTTATTATAAGATTATAAAAAAATAAGACTATACCGAGCGAAATAGCAAACATAAAAAGACTTACCTAAGACAGCCGTTATAGTTATTATCAAAGAGGGCATGACCAGATTACAAATGTAGTAGAATGATTTCCGCTTCATACTAATGCTGTAAACAATACTGGGAAAATAACCGTAATTATAGTAGGTGTTTTTTCTTGTTACAGTAACATTTAAAAGTTCCCATTCTTCATTTTGTAGAAACACCGACATGTCTACCTTAAAATAATTTTTGCTGTAGTATCCTTTTGTACAATAAAATTTATACTTTGACAGTATTTTTTTAATAGTAAATAAAATTTAATTATTAATTTTTACTATATATTTTTGTTGTACCAAATCTAACGTTTAATCTTAATATGTAATCTTACAAAATGCCACAAATTGGGTATTTGCGAGAGATACCTCTCTCAAAAATTTTGAGGTCAAATATTACTCCCCAAATTAAAGAGGGCAAATATACCCCCAACAATCCAGCAGGGTGCTCCCTATGGTTGTAGAGCTTAGAATCCTCACACTTTGAACCAACGGAGGTAAAAACTTAGGGGGTTTGAAAAATTTTACACCACTGTAACCCTTTTGAAATCGATTTGTTGGAAGGAAATCGAAACTTGATAATAGCAAGAAGTATATAAGTTAAAACGTTTATTGTTTATTTATTTATTTATTATTATTTATTATTTCTGTGCGGTTGCTTTTAAAAACATCTTTCTATTTTGTATGGGAAAACATGTTAATTTGTATGGTGTGGTGCTGAACAAGAAAACAAGATAGTAAATTTGCAAGATGTTAACACTTTTCTGGAAAACAGTATCAAGTGTCATCCTGTCAAGCAAGAATGAAAATAATTTTTTTATGATTGCGAAGGACGCATTTGTGTTTAAATGAACTGGTACACAATGGAAAAAAAGTCACTGTACATTACTTATATAAAATATTCATGGTTGGATTTAATTAAAGCCAGCTATTGAATAATATGATTTTTACTAATTATTTTGATTTTACTAATAAGGTATTCACTTGCCTAAAGTGCATACTTGTTATGCTTAAGTGAATTTCCGGCATTTAGCAAAATAAATTATCTTATCTTATCTTATCTTATTGTTATAATATAGACGTATACGTAAGAGCTTTAGATTCTGTTTCTGTAGCCATTTTCAATCACATCTAAATTAAATAATTATAATTAAATTTACAAAAAATACTACAAATTAAGAAACTAAATCTATATCAATAAATGTTCAAATATCTATATTGTTTGCAAAAACAGCCGAAAATTCTTACGTATCAGGGTTGTTATGTGTACATCTATATCAATAAACCTGTTACGTTTAGATCTATATCAATAAACGTTTTAACTTATATACTTCTTGCTATTATCAAATGGTAACCCTTTTTAGAAATTTTAGGCAGATGAGCGTGACTAAAATAAAACCCACCTTTAAATTATGTATAATTTATGATTAAATGAAAAAATGAAAATTGTTTTTTTAAACAATGTTGTTAGAAATATGATAACAGAACAAATGGTTTGCCATTTTCTAGGATACACATTATATAGTGATGTGCCCTGAAGCTCCGAGCTCCGGAGGTCTGGGGAGCTCCTTTTAGGAGCTCTGGAGCGGAGCTTTGCTTTTAGGAGTTCCGAAGCAAGCTTCGGAGCTCCGCCCTTGTTTTTTAATAAATTTATAAATAATTAAGGAGTCATGTCAAAAATTATTTTGTCAAAACTTTTTTTGTAAATTAAATTTTTTTAAAACTTATTTAAAACATTAGAAATAATCTTAAAAATGCAAGTAGAGTAACTATAAATTTATTTTGAGCTTAAATCAGCTAAAAATCACTAATTCAAGAGCCGGAGCTCCCTCCACTTTAAATGGCCGAAGCTCCGGAGCATAATATCGAAGGGTAGGAACGTCACTAATTTATACAGAAACGAACGATCCAACACCGACGACTAAATGTAAACTAGTTTCATATCGAAATATTATTTTTCAGGGAAATATAAATTATTTGACATCGATTGTGATTCTCAAAGTTTAGAATATGGAAGCATTAAGTACGGAATAAAATTAAGACAAAAATAAAAATTTACTTGAGACACTGTTGGATAAATGTCCACGGATGATTGATCCAAATACCAACTAGCGAGTTCCAGATCGCAAGACTGATGATCGAACGGAAAGTATTTGACGTTGATTTTACACGGAAAACTGAACGCAAAATAAAACCCTCGGTAAACTTTGCCTTCATGGTTTACTCGGACATAACACTCCTCACACACTTCAATAGTTGAGTCCTCTTTGCTAAATTTAACGAGAAAACATTTATTTTTATGGAATATCAAAACATTATATTTAAGTAATATGGATTTAAATACCACAAATTAAACCTCCTCTCAGTTTATTGAAAGCTAAATATTTCAGTTAAAACTAGCAATAATCTCTTGGCTTATCGCTTAGTAAATTTAAAAGTAAAAGGAGCAGTTACTCTTCTCGGAACCCACGGTATGTCTAATATGACCTTTTTTTAGCTTCAAAATATATGCATGAATATGCATAAAATTTTTGCGCCCGCTGTTTTAAAGACAGTATTTAGACCATTTTGTAAGTACATCTGGCGCGTTTTTTGCTTTAGTACGTTATTAGGTTTTTAAAAAAACTCCTATATTCCAAAAAGCAAATGAATTACCGCAAGCTTACAATTCACTTAAATAGAAAAATTAAGCATTTTAAAATATGACTGCAAAAATAATGGCAATAATATGAAACTTTTAAGCAGTCGTTGAATACATTTTTTTACCAATACCTTGTTTGACCGGCAAATGTTACAATGATAAAATATAAACACACTTACCGTAAAAATACTTGATTTTTTATTAACGTTTTTTGCGATACAATTCGTGTTATCAAACTTTATTAATGATTGCATTATTTGATAAATACCAAAAATGCCCAAATTACCCTTGCCAAACAAAAGGTTCTTATTGAGCAGAGTAGTTTTTGTTTTTTATTTTGTTTTCTACAAAAGTTTTTACTTTTTCCAACTTCTCTGTTTTTAATTCAGTTACATCCTACATGCAATCAACTTGCCACCAAAACTATTTTTTTAGTTTTCCAAAATTACTCTTACCTTGAAATACCATTAAAACAGATTTTTTTCTCAATAATCGTTTTATCTGAAGATCAAAAAATATATCTAGAATTAGGAGCGAAACATATTTTTTGTAGTTAAAATATTTTTGATATTATTTTTCCTTTTTCAATTTCTATATTTTTATTCTATGTTATTTTTTTATTACATTAATAAAATTCAATATAATGGTTTTTAAATTTTTTTTCTTTATGACCTTTATGTTTCTTTTCTTTATTTTAATAACTGCAATTTTTATTTATTGTTGTTATATTTTAATATGCGGTTTTTTTTAAATATCCAAGGGCTAATAACTTTTCAACCAAATTTTTTACTTTTGTTATTTGCTGAAATTTATTTAGTGCTGCTTCATTTTTAATGAAACATGCTGAAAACATGTTTCCCACCATCTTTTTTATATTTGGCAAACGTACAATTTTACTGTCGTGACTTCCAGTATTTTGCCCAGCGTTTTTTCAGGGCGTAATTCTATTTTTTTTCCTTTTTTTGTGACCCTATAAATTTAAACGGCATCAATCCACTCAAATTATATAGCAGTCATCTGTAATAGGGCATTTTTTACCTGGCTGCTAAATTATATTAACGCAATGCTACATGTAGGTATCAATAAAATGAATGATAAATAAACTATGATGATAAATGCATTGACACTTGTTTTAATTCAACAATAATTATTTTTAATAAAAAAAACTAAATAGAATACAGCAGTCAAAATATACCTATAAAATATGTCTATTTTGGGTAGCCATATTTTTCCCATGGGAATGTTGACAAATTTGACCAAATTTTCATATTTTTTTAAGTCCCATTTTAAGTTAAAGTCAGTCCAATACTAAAAGGTGTGCAAAAAATTAAGCAAATAAACGTTTTAGAGCTGGCATAATTAATTTAAAAGAATACTTGGCACATAAAAAATGGGGCAATACGCAAAGAATTTAAATAATTTATATTCAAAAACATAAAGTAGGTATTTAGTAGTTAAGAAAGAGTAATTAAGCTAAAACATATAATTTAAAACAACATTTTATCCATACAGGATAGTTTTAAAAGTGTTAAAATGTTTACCTCGTCTAGCCAACCGCTTATTTTGATGCTGCTTTTTGCTTCATTCTAAATTTAAGTTTTACAGTTTATTGGTTTTATGTATAGGTAAACTTATTTTCTGTTAACGAATTTATTGAATGAAATTATTATTTTCATAAAGGTTTTTTTAAGTTTACAAAGCAGACTATAATAAAGTTTTAAAACAAAAACTATAATCTACTAAATTTTGTTAAGTAGAAAATAAATAAAATATTTTTGATTAATTATTTTAATTTTTTTTATCTCGGATTTAATTTACAATCTAAAAAATTGTTAAATATGGAAAATTTTAAAATATTTATTTATTCCAAGTGCTAAAAATTATAAACATGGAATACTCACAATGAATATCTTAAAAATAAATATAAGATAAAAATTTTAAATTGAAAATGAATAAAGAACAGACGCAGCGAGTTACATAAAGATGATGAAAACCTTGAAAAACATTATATTTAAAATAAAATAAATCTGTTTCTTTCGTTTTTTTACCACATTGATGATGTCATAGGGCCACATATATAGGGAAAGATTGACCGGTTGATCAGCTGATTGTTGAGGAACTTGAAGCTTATCGTAGTCTTTTAACAATTGTTTTAAAATCTGATTGCGATATAATATAGCTTCTAAATAAAAAATAGATTTTTATACATTATTTGATAATTTAGGCTTTTCTTGCAATTTAGTTAATTGGCGTAAAATGTTTTAGTATTAGATGTGTTACTTATACAATTTAAAAACCGTAATGAAAAAAGCAGTGGAGGTAGTAACATTCATTAGAAACAGTAATTTTTTCTTGTTTCATTTATCACAAATGATCTTGTTTTTTTAGATTAAGAAGATAATAACATACTGCTTATAGTGTGCACTAAAATCTTATTCACTGGTAACAAAACATAAACTTTAAATTATAAAGACAGTACGTACGTTTAATATATAATCTGTATATTTTATTTGTATAGAGTAGGGTAGCTGACTTAAATTCGGCCACCTTTTTTATTTTTTGTATAAGTTTTTTCTGGCTCTTCTAATCGAGCCAACATTAGGTCTAAAAATAAAACAACAGCTATTTTTGTTATTCCAGTGCAAAATTAAAAAATTTCTGTTATGCTTAAAAATCAGTGGAGGTTTAAACTTTTTTGTTATAGTGGCCGAAGTTAAGACGCGTACCTTTAACTTCGGCCACCTAAAAAAACTGGCTAGTATAACTATTGCTAAAACGAACACGAACGAAAAAATAAAAATAAAAACATAAACCAAAATTATCAACTTTAAGGATAAACAAGACGTTACAAAAATTAAGGAGGGTATAATTTTACGCCAACTCTTTTCTATCTCTGTTGTTTTATATTTGACTGCATCCCTTTGCCAAGAAAATAACCTATTTTTTACTGCATTTCAATAATCTTTGAGAAATTCCTATACCGGTTTATTAATAATTCAAACCTAGTAAATTTGGAGTTAGATTCTTCCAGCCTACACAGATGTTCACTAGGTAATTCCTATGACTGCATACCTCCCCCAAAAGAAATAATCTGACATTTTTACTGTGTTTTAATTTACTTTCACAAGTTTTTGAAGTATTGGTATTCTATATCATAGTAAGTGGTGGTTTGGGAGGGGAAACTCCATTGATATTAATATTTACTATATTTATTATATGAATGCATCTCTTCGCTAAAAAATAACCTGACTTTTTTAATGTATTTCTATATTGTTTTTGAGAAATTCCTTCCGGTTTATTTATCATTTATTACAACCTAGTAATTTATGGGTTATGTAACCCCACCCATACACATGATGGTGCAAATCGTGTTAAACAGGTTTTTTTGAGTGAATTTTAAGCTGAATTTTAATTAACGGAATCTTAAAATGCGCAGTTAGTTAAAGGCATTGCAACGTGGTTTCGAAAAAATATCAAAACATGAAAATTAACAATTTTGAGCCTTAAATGGAAATATCTTAAGGTTATATATTGCGTCGTTCTAAATTTTATGCAGTTTAAACACAAAGCAAAAATCCAGAAAATCACAAAAAATTCACTTTTTGTATGAAAATGTTAATAATGCAGAATAAGACGAATAAAAAACTTTGGAAAAACATCTTATTCAACATTCATCCAGTTACTTTTATGCTAGTTCTTTTGTGTTTTAAAAATAAGACATTTTCTAACACCCTAAATTGGTGGCCAAAATTATGTCAGATACCCTACCAAACGTTTTAAAAGTTTTTGAGCTTGGGAAAAATATTTTTTTTTAGTAATCCAAAGATCGCGGACATATAAAACGTCATTAAAAACAATTCAACAAACCAATCGGGCTTAAATTTAAAAAAAATACTCCTAAAAGCTTGTGCTAACAGCATATATTAAAAGATTTTTTTATTTCTTAATAATAAAAAAGTTTTGTTTTTTGAACCAAGTTCTTTACTGCATCTTCCGTAATGATGATGTCAAGGACAAAGAAGTTTTTTGTCTATTTGTCAAGATTTTAAGCTACGCTTGGATAAAGGTATGTCCCGTACAAATCTTCTTTAGCGAGATATAGCACTTAAATTTTGAATTTTGTCGTTATTGCACGAAACTTTTGTCGACACACTAGTCTCTAAATCTTCTTATTAGATTTTCAAAAGTCTTTTTTTTAAAATATTGAATTAGGAAAATTATTTGTAAATTTTTTTACAAAGTAATTTTTGGAAAACCAAAATTAATAAATAATTGGTTTAAAAGTAACAATTATTTGTTTAGCTTACAATAATTTATATCAAATGTAAAGTAAAAATAATTATATCTGTTTAATTTCAAGTAAAAAATAAAAAATAAATTTAGAAAGTATAATAAACTACGTAAAGACTTACTTGATGCATTGTTTATTCTAATTTTAGAACCATTTAACCGATAGGGATTTGTCGCGATTAACAAATAAACGAAATAGATTTTGTTCAACATGCGTTTGTCATCCGCTCTATCAAAAAATATACATAAAATATAAAATATGTACATTATTCATTTTTTAAATATATCAAAAACACAACAAACCTTACAAACAAATATGTAACTATGTAAGTTTTATAAACACAATTTAGTTACGCCCCAAATGGCGTGCACCCTAATTAGGGCATTCAATATAACACCTTCATATTGGGCCCGATTACACAACTTATTTTTTTAGTTTGACAACACTCGTCAGAAACTATAATTTATTAGAGCATTCTAAGCACAATTTGGGGAGCCCACAGATAGGGCCTTTCCTAATTTGGGTACTATCTGTATCGGAGATTTTTTTGTTTTTATCTTCAATTTTTTGCTTCGTCAGCTTGAATAAAAAGCTAATTATTCTGAGATATACGACTATGAATAAATACTATTCTAGTATTAAAAACAATATAAACGAAATTAAATATTTCAAAAAGATATTTCGTGAGAATAAACTTTGTATACATATAATTTTGTTAGTTTATAACAGTAAATAAATATATCTTGAAAAATAATGAATTTTTTTCTATAGTAAACTAATAAAACAGCTTGAAGCTGCTGAAATACAAAAAACCCCAAAATTTTAAATGAAGCTAATACGATATTCAAGAAAAGTGTCCAAATGTCCGGGTCTTATATAAAATAAATAATATATGTGTTTTTGTAAATAATATTTTATAACCAATATTTAGCAGTAGCCACCACCGCCAATTTTTCCTCTAGTCATTATTTGAAAATTAAAATGCAATATATAGAAAAATCAATTCAAACACTATTCTTTTAGAGTTTCCCTCAATTTGTCCTTTGTATAGTAATATTTTTGAACTTTGATTGATTTTTCGCTTATTTACTAGCTAAATCCTTTGCATTGGGTAACCACGATTTTTGCACGTTTGTTCGCTAATCAAAAATTTATTTGGTTTTCTAAAAACAAACTACAAGCTTTTTTTCATATCAGTTTAGTACCAGATTTTGTAATCTGTATTATACATTTTGTATTCATGTTATCGTAAATTTTTTATTTAAATTTAAATTAAACTTTTAAATCCAAACAATATTAGAAGAAAAATAAAACAGTCGTTTTTTTAGTGTTTGTTAAAAAAAATCGTATTTGAGGTTTTTTAGTCACTGTTAGTTTTAACGATAAAAGTTAAAAAGTCAACCCGTAAATTTATTTTTATGAACCAAACCAAAATAGCGAAAAATATAAAGCAATTCGTCGATAAGTTTCCAAGAATAAAAACGTAGAATAACTCAAAAATAAATAAACACAAAAAATCAGGCAGTTGAGTTATAATATGAATTATAATAAAATTCATAAAATGCTTGTGCATAATAAACGGAATATTTGTGGAGATACACAAAAAAGGAATATGTTTCTTTTATAACTAAAGTTCTAAGTGTATGAATAATTAATATTAACTTCATGTTTAGCTTGCGGATCTAGTGTACATCTTTACGCAAAAATCACTTAAATAAAAAGTAAAGTACACTAAACTAAAGATATTAAAATATCAAAAAAGAACCAAAAATCTAATAAAAACATTTTTTTTTGTTGGTTAAACATAAATTTTTTTATTCATTTTTAATTTTTTTTTTTTTCAAAACTACAAAAACCAGCGATTCATTTTATGTCATATTATATGATGAACAAAAAAAACAAAACTAATAAAATGTTCATACTTTTTGGTTTTCACATAGGTGAAATATTCAGCTAAACTGTAGTTTTTAATTTCAAACTTTTACAATAAACTAAATTTATTTTAATTTTACATTTTTTTTAAATTATTAAGTAATAATTTCCTTTTCAGTCCCCAAAACTCTTAAAATAATACAAAAAATGGTATTTTTTGACAAACTTTTTGACATTAGTAGCAATATTAACAACAAAAAAAAGTTTTTTCATACTATCCAGATATTTAAAAAAATAGATTCTTTAATATAATATTGCATCTTAGTTTATAAAAAATTGTATAAATCCCCGTATGTAGCGGTCTTAAATACAATTTATTTAACATCAGAAACCAGTCAGACTTGAGAATGTATAATTGGCAAATAAGGAACTCATACGACACGACATTGTGTTTTTTGAATCGTAAGCATTAGTGATGTGCCCTGGAGCTCCGAGCTCCGGAACTTCGGAACATAGCTACGTTTTTACGATGCTTGGAGCAACCCTCCATTTCTTTGAAACAACAAATATTTTAATTTTCATTTTAATATTAATCCATCGCATTATGAATCTTGCTACAAAAAATTTTGAAAAAGATATTAATGGTATACTCTAAAAATAATAGGATTTTGTGTTTAAGGTGGAACACCACAGTTTGATTTTGCAAGCAGATCTTTTGTAATTAACTTTTACTAACGTAATTTGACTTGCTGATACAATTTTTGACATTTATTTTTCTTAAAATTATTGTTATTATTAAAGTTATTGTCCACAATCATTATAATGACACCAATAAAATACATTTCAAAAATACAATATATTAATAAAATTCATTGCCAAAAATATTCTATTTTTTCATTTTATCTTTAGCGTATCTTGAATAAAGACACTTTTTTAATTAAAAAGTTAAAAATTAAAAAAAAAATTTTTTTTTTCGACGTTAAAATTATTCGCTGCGTTAGACTCAAAACTACGGGTCCGAAGATCTGAGTCCTAGGCTCTAACCGCTCTAACTACTGGACCATGAGGTTCCTTCCTTAAAAGCTGGTTTTAAACAAATGTTTCGAAATGTAGTTTTTCGGCGCAAATCAAAAAACTTTTGAAAATTAAAAAAAATGATTCGCTCAGATTTTTATGAAAATTTGGAAATAGTTAGACACAAGTCTAATCAATACTTTGAATTGTATTTGATTATAAAACTACTTCAGGATTTTTTATTTGATTTTTCTTTTAAAAACATAGATTTTTTTAATTTTCTTTAAATTTTCAATTACGTTTTACTCCAAACCACATCTAAAAGTTGCCCCTTATTTTTCGTTAACTTTCTATAAAATTGCATTAAAAACTGAGCGAATCAAATTTTTTAAATGGCCAAAAACTGTTTTTTTGAGCTTTAAATTCATCGAACTATATCTCGAAATAGAACATTCGGTAAACGAAGAAACTATTACCGTTGGATACATCATAATCTGAGCTTTTGATCGCACTATATTTTTGTCGGACAAAAATTAATATCTAAGTTGATATCTAACTTTTAGTAAAAATCGTCATAACTGTGGTGTGCTACCTTAAATAAAAAAAACCAAATTTTATATTCAAATATTCTGAATACAAAACACCAATTTAGTTTCAGTCGTTTACGATACACTTAGGTTTTAAAAAACTCATTTAAAATATTTTTAGAGACTTATTGCACACATAAACATAATTCACTGTTAGTCTTAGTGCTTAATTATTTTGCTTTTAGAGTAAAACAAAATCACAAAATTGATTGTGTACCTTAAAAAAGCAGCTTAAGTTCTACAAGTTTTTGTTTGATTCAAAATCAGTAATTCTTCGCTTGAAGTTAATAAGCAAATATTAGCTTGGTTTAAAGTTAACATTATATCGATCACAACAAATCTTCAAGATTTGGTCTGTTTCTATAAAAAACTTCAAATCCAATTTAATTCAAAAAAGTCCGTTCTTAATCCGCCTTTTAGATGAATACCAGAATTGGTTATTTATATTTTAAAATTCTATGTGTAAATTTTAACAAAATCTTAATTCGCAGACTACTCCTTTTTGTTGTTGCCTTTTTTTTGACCTAGGTCTTACTTAGTTAGGTCATACATAATTTTTGTGCGTGAATAGTGCCTAGTGCAATCGAGCGTATTGAAATAGTTAAAGTTGTACCTTAGCAATATGAAGATTTTTCCCACGAATACAGTGTACTACGTAAAATATTTTATGTTGCAAAAATTTGCATATTGCTACTGTACAGCTTTAACCATTTGCATTTGCTCGCTCACTGGGAATAACTAAATATTCGCCCACAAAAATTACGTATGACCTAAGTACGATCTAGGTCATGCGTAGAGTTTACCGCGGTAACGTTTACGTACGATATTTGTCATACAAAAATACCACAACCGTTAAACGAAAGTTTCACCTTTGTCGTACGGTCGTACGGTCGTAAGGTTTCAATGTTGTAACCATAACGGGGGCGGATTAAAGACTCTCTGGACAATTTTTACTGCATAGCGTTTAGTACAAACCTCTTGCACAGTACAAAAATTACCGCTTTTTACTTACATAATTTTTTTTGTTTGAGTTAATGTAATTTTGGATATTATGTTTTCAAAAATTTCGGCCAACCACAAATTCGACTGAGTGACAAAAAACAATAAACAAATGCTGTGAAAAATGTTTTGTTTTAAATTTACAGGAATTATTTTTAAAATTTTAAAACGCATTTTTAAAACAAAATATAAATAGCAAAAATTTTCTCACATGGGGTTAAATTTTACCTTCTAGTACCAAAAATATATAACATAATAATAAAGGGAAAATATGTAACTTCATATATTTTTTAAACACATTGAGTACTCTTTTATTAGGGCGCGCCCAATAAAAGCGCGCTCTTATTAAGGCGCGCCGTAATAGTCGTTTGTTTTTGTTACTGTGTTTTGAAAATTATACTTATCGCATTTGGTACACCATAACAATAGAAAACTAACCTAAAAATTTTTAAATGTTAATCCTGTTGAAATATGAGCTAAATAATCATGACAAATTTAAACGATTCGCTTAGTGTTAGTTTTGTGAAAATGAATAAATACTTACCTTATACTTGCTTTTTACTGATAAGATTTACTTGTGCATTAAATAAAAGTAGTCAGTCTTAACTTTAAAGAAAAAATATAAGGGAGCATGGAACAGTTTTTTTAAGAAAATTGATTTTACTGCGAGGGTCCTAATTATTTAGGAATATACCATAATTTTCAGCAAAATAAACTTTTCACACCTTTTCCATTTGAACAAAAACTAAATTGGAATGCTAAACTACTTAATTGTTATGGTGTACCAAATGCAAGTATAAATTCCAAAAAGCCATAACAAAAATAAACCAGTATTTTTTGGTGAGCTATTCATGTTAAATTAAAAGAAAAACAATAAAACAAAAAATAAGATTGGCAATTTTTTGTAAAGAAAAAAAAATTTAAAAAAATCTACGTTAGCGGGATTCGAATCCGTCAGTTGCTCAGTGGTAGGCTGAATAACTACCACTAAGCCATCGCAGCTCCGCAAACGATTGCATAGAACAGATTAATAAATTATCTCTTTTTTTAAATCGATAAGTGCGCTATTAAGGGCGCGCCCTTATTAGGGCCATGGTGTGCTAATAAGGGTGCGCCCTAGTAAGAGTTCTTACGCGCCCTAATAAGGGCCCCCTTTCAGAAACAGGGCCCTAATTAGCACATCCGAGTGCCCTAATAAGAGCGCGCTTTTATTAGGGCGCGCCCTAATAAGAGCACTCAATGTGTCTGAGAAATATATGAAGTCACATATTTTTCCTTTATTATTATGTTATATATTTTTGGTAGTACTAATAGCAGCGTGCTAACCCACTACGCTAGGGTCATATTGGCAATTCCACACTTTGCTATAAATCTATTTATAGTTTGTATTTGATTTTTTTTTCAACTTTAATACAAAAGACGTAGGTAATACACAAAAAACGCACGCAATACAGACACAAAAGTAGGTATGAATCCTTAAGCACCATACAGGTTCGCACACACAGACAGACAGAAAAGACAACATGCACATACATACATTCACTTTTATGTTTTTTGTTATATTTCATCTTGTTAAGTGTTTTTACATATATTTTTATAACACTGTGTTCCTAAAAATTAAAATGCATGACAGTTGTGTAAAAGTTTTATTTTATTATTAATCCTTAAAATCACTTCGACTGATTTAACACATTCGCTTTGTATTTCCACGTACAACTGGCAAAGTAAACTTCACACAGCCTAGTTCCTTTGGATAATAGTTGTCTATAAGCCGGATTTCTATCTTATAATCACCCTAAAACCAAAAAAAATTAAGAAAACCATCAACAAATTAAACACAATATAAAACTGAGCAATGTTACTTTTATGGTTAGTCGCATGCAGCGCCACAGGAAAGACTGTTCATTGCAGCGTTCGGACTAAAGAAGGCAATCACTAAATCTGCGTCACTAAAGTTTAAAAAAACGATGTGGTCTTGCAAAATAATTAAGCGCTTTTAGAACTTACAAAAAGATTTGTGTCAGACAATAAATATGTCAATATAATATAACGTTAAAATCTATCCTTTAATTAATTTTTTGTATCAATATGCTATTTAAAAATGGCGAGATATTTTCACCTAAGTTTTTTTTAAGTGCACAATAAATTTACACAATAAAATTAATGTTTTGTAATAAAAATCTGTATTAAATAAAAACCAATTTTTTTAAACAATTTTAAAAATTTACGGGCCCCTCGAAACAAGAATAATAAAAACAGATCCCGTTTAGTAAATCCGTTTTTCAAACTCTTGCGCTGTAACATTCAGCTTAAGTTGCTAGCATGTTTGAATAGTTTTGTGGATTATAAATTTTTACCATAATTCCGTTTGCCAAGCTCTTGCGCTGCAACATTCACCACACGTTGCTAGACTTTTTTAAGAATCTGGTCGGTTATAAATTTTTACCACAATGAGCACTCCTATCATTTGCGGTCACACTTTGGTGGGACTTGCTTTTTTAATATTTAGTAACCTCAACCAACGGTAGAGTTTGATACCTACAGTGGTTTCACATAAATATCAACGAGTGGCACGAATATTGTAAAAAGAAACTACAAGAACCATTAAGAATCACGACCGTACTGCATGCATATTATTAAAAACATTTGCATAATATGTAGTGATATGCATTTGCATATTATGTAGTAAGAATCCGTGTATTTAACTGATGAGAGCAGCACGGAGGCGTCTTAAACTTATGCCCGAAACGCCATAGTTTGTAGTTATATTATGTAATAGTTTTATTTTATGTTAGTTTTATAGTAGTGTTTTGTTAAAAATTGTAATTGTCTTATCATTATTGCATATAAGTTTTGCACTACATTTATCTTCTATGCCTTGTTTGTTGTATAATTTTATATTTTATTTTTATCCAGTAAATTAAGTTTGTTCTATAAATAATCAGCTCATGTGAGCATTTCAAATTAAAAGCAAAAATTGAAAAAAGATAGACTTCGCAATATATTTAAAATGATACAGTAAAATCGCGCTGATATGTTAAAATATAACCACTGAGCAAGAAATTTTTTAAAGTTTATGATTGAATTAAACAACCTAAAAAACCATTTGTTAAAATTTAATTCCTATATACTTATTTGCTGTAAAATATGCTTGTTTAGCTCGTATAAATAATAACAATCGTCATTGGTTTTGTTTTTAATTCTAAGATCTCTAATATTTGTAAAACTGTGCAACTATACCACACCGTAGACCTGCGAGATTAAAATTAAGCCTGCAAAACTAAATTAAACGTGAAATACAAATTAAGTAACTAAACAAAATCTTTATTTATTCAGTGCACCAATTAACTTATTTGAGACTTAAAAAGGATTTAGTGCAATGCTAAGCTGCGGGTTCAGTTAGCATGCTCAATGTCTTGTTTTCATGTACATATTACTAAATAAATTGTAAAGACAACAAAATTAGAGTAATTTACTGCATTAAAATCCTAAGAAACTATTTTTTTCGCTTTAAAAAACTTCTTTACTAATATATTGTTGGTATACCTCGAGAAAAAATCGTCCTATCGAACCAGGATCAGGTATGCAAATAAAAGGATAGTCCAGAACGGCAGTGTTTGATCCTTTTGCTAAAGAATCCGAAAGATTTGGCAAGACTTTCCGCAGTTCCAATGTACTAAAATTGTTGCTTAGCTGCATTAAAAAATTTTACACAAAAGTAAATGAACTAAATTACAAAAATGTACAAAAATATGTGCAGTGGCGACACATTAATTATATGTTCATTTATAAAACAAGCCATAAAAAATGTTCTAAAAATAGAACATAGAAGAAAGAACGTTTTCTGAAAACATAATTCAAAAAAGTGGCTCATAAGAAAGTGTTTGGCTATTCTATGAATTGTAGTATTTAATTATGCAGAAATAAAATTTTTAAAATATTAGTAATTGAATAATCATAATAATAATAAGAAGAAAAAGAATAAGAAGGTTCAAAATTTTACCCACCTTCTTTATTAATCATTGATGCGACGCCGCGTAGCTAAACCGCCCCGTGCTGCTTCCATGCCACTCATGAAAACAAGCTTATTGTTCAATAAGAAACATAAGCAAGCAACTACTAGTTCTAGGTATTCTGACACATATTTCAAATTTTCCCCTGCTGTGAAGAGATTTTTATCTATTTAAAATTAATTGAAGTGGAATAAAATTAATTGAAGTGGAATGCGTCGTATAAAACGTATTTATTTTCCTATTTGACGAAATAAGAAAATAAATTATTTGTCTTTTTAAGATATAACTTTACTGTCAAATTGGTATGGCTGTTTTGCGAATTTTAAACAAAATTGTAACTAGAATAATGTAAATAACAAAAAAAAACAGAAAAAATTTATTTACCAAGAACCGAAACCTCTGACGCATGGGATTTTTACATCTCCGAACCAAGTGCTTTTTTTCATTTGGATTTTAATTTTGCTGCTGGAAATACGTTTTGAGGTCCAGTAATCCCGAATTATTCCAACCAAGTACACACCTTGGGGCCCAGGAATTTCTACCGGATATGTATCAAGATAAAGAGGTCCTCTGAACCGAACCAAATCAGCATCTCCTTATCATTAAACATATAAACAATTATTTTAATATAAATGATTATATAGCTGCTCATAACTGTGTTTTTTAGTCACAAAATTTTAAATGAATAGTATATCAGAAAATATATTTAACAATGATAAAAACAACAACAACATGATTTTCTTTTGATTTCACTCAAAAATTAATTTGTTGCAAGAGATAAACAGGATAAGCAGGTAGCAGCATTAAAAAAATGATCTTTACATAGTTCATTTGCTATTTTGGTACTTTTTTGTAACTATTCGGTTTTGATTAGTGTGGACAACAAATAAGAGATTAATTTTGAAAACTAGGATTGTCTTCATAAAAAATTACTGAAAAAATGAGCATAAAACTTCTTTTCGTGCAAAATAAAAACAAAACTGCAGTGATTGCTTATTTCTTTTATATTTCAAACCAGCAGATAAAAACTGTGGGCAGTTTGATTGCTGCGCTGCCAAAACAACAATTACATGTAATAATAATATATAAAAATAAAATAGTATTTTGTATATTTGCAAGAATTTCTTAAATGTGCAGTGCGAAATCAAACTATTTATCATCGATTTTGATAATTTGTTGTGAAAACCTTACCCCTGCCCCCAATAGCCCACAACAAAATATCTTATCCCAATATCCCAAAACAAAATTTTTCAACAAAATATCTCAAGTGGTTCAGGAGTTGTGACACCCCCAAAAAATGGCGTTTTTTGACAATTCTGTACGTGAAAAATTTCTCAATGAGTATAAGGATTTAAGTTATCAATTATGTACTTAAAGAAAGCGGCTACTTTCTACTTTAATTTAATACCTTGATCGTTAAAATTTGTGCGGTATTTGTCGAGATATTGCCGTTTTCCTACAAAAGACCCTCGGTTTTTTCGCTAAAAACACGAAGTCAAGGAAAGAAAGGTTGGGTAAACTTCACAAAATCACTGCCGTCGTTTGGTGTTTTAACAAAAAATATCGCGGGTTTTTTGTACGGGAAACACAATGTTTTGACAAATATTGCACCAATCTTAACGATCAAGGTATCAAATTAAATTAAAGCCGCTTTTTTTGAGTGCATAATTTGTAACGAAAATCTTTATACCCATTGAGCAATCTGTCACGTACAAAATTGTCGAAAAATGCCATTTTTGGAATTATAACTCCTGAACTACGATCAAGGTATCAAAATAAATTAAAGCCGCTTTTTTTGAGTGCATAATTTGTAACGAAAATCGTTATACCCATTGAGCAATCTGTCACGTACAAAATTGTCAAAAAATGTCATTTTTGGAGTCATAACTCCTGAATTGGAGATATTTTGTTGAAAAAAGTTTTGTGGGCTATTGGGGGCAGTGGTAATGTTTTCACAAAAAATTATTAAAATCGAAGACAAAAAGTTTGACTCCACACCGCACCTTTACGTGATTTTTTTTATAATTACGAACTTAAATCGTGGTTAATCTAAAACTAAAAAGTTGTAAAATATTTTTTTCTTCTAGGAGCTTCGGAATATCCTTTATTTTAAATGGCCGCAGCTCCAGGACAGAATGAGAGTAGAAACATCATAAATATTATCTTAACAAACAATTAATTAAAAATAAAGATTCTTATATAAATTCCTTATTAGAAATGTTTGATATCACTATCACTCCTTTTTTAGTCAGTGAGCAGCTATATTTTTCCTTCATAAACAAAAGTTTAATTTCAGATTAAAGCATTTTTTTAAATCGAAGTAAATAATAATTTCTGTTTCGCTCCGCTTTTGAAATAATCTGAGTTTTGAATTCTTAATTTTGTTTAATTTAGTATTGACAAAAATCGGCGTTTATGATTGTATAAATGTCCACAATAAACTTGTATAATTAATGAAATCAAAATAAATTTCAGCAAATAAAAAATCTATTAGAAATTAATTTACCACATTTTTCCATATAAATATTGTTGCTAAACACCGATTTCACGCAAAAAATCGTAATCAATCCCAGATATTTAATGCAAAAGTTTCCATAATTTTCTGCAAGATTTAAATATTGATGACATTTCATTTTGAATAGAAATGATGCCAGTCTATAAATAAACAACAATACAAACCTATTATACAATAGTTCGCATAAAATATCCGCCTGGCAACGTGTTTTTTATATGAGTTAAATGGTTTTTATACTATCTCATTTCATTTGGTAGATTGTTTGCCAAATATTTGGTACATTCTCAATTTTTAAAAAGATTTGGTAAATTTTACAAAATATTTGGTAATTTTTACCAAATATTTGGTAAGTTGAGAATCTACCAAATGAACTAAGAGAGTATGTGACATTTTATTTAATCCTGTTGATGTAATAAATTGTGTGTGCGGAAGTTTTGTCTTTTACATAACGTCTTTTAACCACTTGTCTTCTACATGTCGTCTTTGGAAAACTCGTTTTTTTTCGGGTGTAATTTTATAAATACACTTAAACCGACGAGTTAAAGACGAGTTTTCCACCACAACAAAAAAGGAGTTGCCGTGCAAATAAAAATTTATCATGAAAAGGTTGCTCGATTTTCAGGTTTCGCTTAGGCTTAAAGTTTTCAGTTTTCAATTAAAGAAAAAAACCATTAAGTACAAATATACAACAATAACATTTGGTTTTGGTTAAGTTTAGAAAAAACAAGGTTTTCTAATTACAGTTTTAGTCACCCAATATTTTTTGAGCCACAAAGACTTTTTTCGTTTCAAAGGTTGTAACAAAACCAAAAACCAAAAAATTCGTCTTTTGAAAAGTACGTTCGCCAATTCAAACCCCAAAAACGAGTTTTCCGAAGACCAAATGTAGAAGACGAGATGATGAAAGACGAAAGTTCCGGGATCCAATGAATTATTGATAGGTTGACTGATAACCGTGTGTACCCGTAGTTTGGTCAGTCGACGGCCAGGACATCCGGAATGATCATAAAGGCCAAAAACGTAAGCCTAAGCCAAAACCAACACCTAAGCTTAGCAGGGATGGCTGTTAGCCTGGTTAATCTGGGTTGCCGATATGTCCAGAATGTCCCGAAAGCCCAAGCCTAAGAGTAACCTTTAAAGTTTTTTGCGGTGCGGAGTCAAACTTTTTGTCTTCGATTTAAATGATTTTTTGTAAAACCCTACCCCTGCCCCCAAATAGCCCACCAAATATCCGAATATGGTTCAAGAAATATGACCCCCCAAAAATGGCTTTTCTCGACAATTCTGTACTTGAACGATAAAAAAATTTAAGTTACAAAATATGCACTCGAAAAAAGCACCTACTTTCTGCTTTAATTTGATACCCTGATTGCTAAGATTGAAGCAGAATTTCTCGAGATATGGCGTTTCCCATACAAAAACCCACAATTTTTTTACTAAAAACGAAGTGACGGTAAAAATGTTGGGTAAACTTAATTAAATCACTGCCTTCGTTTGGTTTTTTTAGCTAAAGAATCGAAGGTGTTTTTGTACGGAAAACACAATATCTCGAGAAATATTGCACCGATCTTAACAATTAAGGTATTAAATTAAAGTGGAAAGTAGCCGCTTTATTTGAGTGCATCTTTTGTAAATTAAGTTTTTATACACATTGAGCCATCTTTCAAGCACAGAATTGTCAAAAAAGCCATATTTGGGGGGTCATATGTCCTGAACCAGTAGACGAAGTGAACCTTTAAATGAACGCACCGCACTTTTAAAGGTGCAGTACCGAGTCAAACTTTTGGTCTTTGATTTTGATAATTTTTTGTGAACACTTTACACCTGCCCCAATAGACCACAAAAATTTTTTCAACAAAATATCCCCAGTGGTTCAGGAGTTATGACCCCAAACAAATGGCGTTTTTTGACGATTCTGTACGTGAAAGATTACTTAATAAGTATAACGATTTAAGTTCCAAATGATGCAGTCAAAGAAAGCGGCTACTTTCTACTTTAATTTGATAACTTGATTGTTAACATTGGTGCAGTATTTTTCGAGATATTGCGTTTCCCGTACCAAAAAAGCCACGATTTGTTTGCTAAAAAAACAAAAAAATTTTGTGTGCTATTTGGGGCAGGGGTAAGGTTTTCACGAAAAATTATCAAAATCGAAGACAAAAAATTTGACCCCACACCGTACTTTTAAGCCTGGCCGAAAAGGTTGGTTGCCAAGATCACTGCTGGCCAAAATGACCGGTCCTTCACAGGGATGGTCTTGATCGGATTCTGTGTTCCCCTTATTAGAAATCTAATAATCGGCTTGCTGGGAAAAGTTACTTTTACTTAAACCAGCAAAAGTAATGAATTTCTAATTACTTTTACTCGACTTTTAAATTTAACTTACTTTTACTTTTATTCTTATTCGAATTTTGAAATTTCAAATGCTTTTAAGGCTGGTTCATACTTATGTAAAAAGGTCCTTTGGACAAAGTCCAAAGGACGTTTTTACATACATTTATACGCTGTGTAGTCCAAAGGGCGTTTTTACATAAGTATGAACCAGCCTTTACTTTTAGTCTTACTCAGATTTTTTCAGTGGTTAAGAAGTTATGAGCCCCTAAAAGTGGCGTTTTTTGACAATTCTATACGTAACAAATTGCTCAAAATGTGTATCGATTTAAGTTACAAATTATGCAATGAAAGAAATCGGCTATTTTCCACTTTAATTTGATACCCTGACCGTTAAAATTGGTACAGTATTTGTCGAATTATTGCGTTTTTCGTGCAAAAACCCCTCGATTTTTTCGCTAAACAAACGAAGTGAAGGAAAAAAATATTGGGCAAACTTCACAAAATCGCTGCCGTTTGGTGTTTCTAACGAAGAAATCGCAGTTTTTTGTGCGGGAAACGCAATATTTGACAAATTCTGCACCAATTTTAACAATCACGGTATCAAATTAAAGTAAAAAATAGCCGCTTTGTTTGAGTGCATAATTTGTAACTTAAATCTTTATACCCATTAAGCAATCTTCTACGTACAGAATTGTCGAAAAATGCCATTTTCTGGGGTCATAACTTCTGAACCACTGGAGATATTATATTAAAAAAATTTTTGTGGGCTATTGGGGGCAGGAGTAAGGTTTTAACAAAAAATTATCAAAATCGAAGAAAAAAGTTTGACTGCGCACCGCACCTTTAATTAAAAATTCAAAAATTACTTTTACGCTTACTTTACTTAAATAAAAATTTGTGAAATTACTTTTACTAAAAATAATCGAAAACCATTACATTTTACACCAATAGCCCAAACAATACACATTTAATTTTTAAAGTAATCAAGTTTTTACAACAATATATCTCAAAATACATCTCACAAATTTTTAATGAATAAATAAATAAATAAATAAATTTTTGTATATATATATATAAACTATATAAGTATATGCAAATAATTATGTGTTTATATATATAATATTATATACATTCGCAGAAAATTTGCATTTAATTTAACCAATCAAATTTTCTTTTTAAACCAAACCACTCAGAGCACAAGTACACAAAATAATACAAATCAATCCGAAATGGCAATTCACCTGTCAGGTTAAATAAATATTTTTGATATAGCTTTATTACCAAAGTTAAGAGTATATTCCGAAAATTAATGTACAAAATCTATACCAAGAAAAAAAGTATTTTTGAAGTAAACAACAGACATCAGGACAATGAAATTAAATTGTTGCAAAGTATCCATTTAAGATAGAAAAGCGGAAGGTGTTCCCGAAAACTTGAATGTTGAAAAGTGAGTTTACAGAAAACCGTTTGCTCAGAAAATCCGGCTTAGAACGTTAAATAAGCAATGGTTAAGCCAAGTGCCGATTTGCACTTTCGAAGTTTTAGAAACACTTTGTCAACAATGATTTCTTCGATACCAGTCAATTCTTTATTCGAACCGTTCTCCGAAGAAAACAATAAGCATTAGCAATTTTTTGGGTGAATTAACGAACAGGAGAAGGCATTGCCCATATTTGGTAATTTGGTCAAACGAAATAATTTAAAATAAGGAGTTTCAAACTGACTCCAATATACTTTAAAAATTATTATTTATTCAAAATTTAATATTTTAGCACTTTTAATACTAGTTTCATTATAAGATTATTAGACGTTATTTATTTTTTGTGTGTTTTTAAACAGTATTATTTTTTTATAAATACACTCCAAAAGATTTTAAAAAACCGTTTCCGGCCATTTTTATATTTTTTTGTTTAATTAGCATTTCGTTGCTTTGAAATTAACATATAGTTTTGAATCATTAATTAATATTTCTAATCGATTTAATGATTTTAACAAACTGTTTTAGTCCTTCTAAACTAATAGAACTAATAAAATTGTTTTAACTTACTTCATTTTCGAACAAAAGAAACAGAAGTGATAATGGATTAAAAAAACTTAATTACCTAGAAAATTAAAAATTTTGAAATTAGAAAAAAATAAAAATTAATGTTTAATACAAATTATTTCAAATAATTTTTAGAATCTCATCCCAGCATTAAAACAACTTTATTTAAAACCTGAAACAATTTGAAAATTCAAATTAAAAGTATAAGTACAAGGTTTTTCAAATTAACTGTTTAAAGTTGAAACCAAAAGCACCAATGCTAACTGGTCGAAGTCAAAATTATTGCAGCAATTAGTTAAATTTTGTAAACCTACTTGTTCTCTTTAAAAAATTTTAATTTTTTCCTTTTTTTAGTTTTTTACTGTTTTTTGTTTTATTTATTGTTTTAGGTTTATAGTAACTTTTTTAGTTTCTTATTATCCCACAAAAATAAGACAATAAAAAACTTAAATTTTCACATGTTACGTAAGAAAACAATAAAACACATACGACAACAAATGAACGTTGCAATTCAAATCACCAATAACATATCAGTAACTGTTTATATCACCAATAACAGTTTAATCTTTCAAATCACGTGGATCAGCCTCTGAATCAATAACTTTGGGTTGTTTAATAATTTTAGGTTGTGCTTTCGAAAAATAAAAAAAATACAACATAACGATCACAATAAGTATAAGGAAAAACACAATTTTACAAAACTGATCAATTTTTTTGCTTAATTGTCGAATGGATGTTTTTCTCCAGCTTTTGGGTCCAAACGGCACAGACTCATCCAAACCACCTAAAATCAAAAATTAAAAGGTGCTTTTTGATTAATTGCGCCTTTTTTTGTGGTTTGATTGATCTTCATAATACGGTAACAAATAAGACAAACCATCTAAAACATTTGTACAAGAAGAAAATATTCCACAAAACCCAAAAAACTGCCAAATGGCTTTTTTAATGGCTAGTATATAATCAGAAAACCATGGCTTTTCAAGTTTAGAAAGTTTTTGGTTTTTCCTGGTCATTCTTGGTCCCGTGTTTTCATGTTCTCTCAACCCAATTTTATATTTAACCTATGATCTAAAATTAAATAATTAAAAAATTTACCCGCAATTCGTTGCATGTACGCAAGCATAGCATACACGAGAAAAGCACAAACGATAAAAGCATTGCAAAACATAAACCAAAGATCGATTCCTTTCAGGTATCCCACTTTAGGTATTGATCCCATAGCTCCGTTCATCATAAGAACCATTGATATAAGAGCGCTCATACCTATAAATTGTTAACCGTCCAAAAAGTCCCAGAAGATGAATTCCAAAAAGTTCAAATTTCGATTATTTTTACATATTAACATTTCGACCTTAAAACAACGAATAAAATGTTTGTTTCAAATTCAAAAAGTCCCTTTTGATCACAAAAAATGAAGTTTTGACTATTTTTTGGTCTTTTACCGATTAAGTTGTCTGGAAAACTCGCACAGAAATATTTTTTATTTATTGAGTCGCATTTAACCGTGTATTTATTTTCCAATAAGGTATGGCTACGTTTTAACTGCTTCTAATAGAAATTACTGACTGAGATCCGCAGATTCCCAATCGAATCAGATGCTTAACGGGAAGATACTACCCACATCTCCTTTCTAGCGTTTCAACAATTCTAGAAGCTTTCTAAAAAATAGACCAGCTTTCTTCTTTCTTTACAAAAACAATCCAACCAAACTGAAAGGTGGTAAAATTTAAAATACGTCATTTTAATACTGAATAATAGGGTTTTTGTATATGGTTATAGTTTTCTTGAAGCAAAAACCCCATTTTGCTCCAGTTTGACGCACTATTTAGGCTGTTTAACGAATGACGAAAAATTTATTTGCTAAAATTGCAAAATTCCGCTAAAATTTTTACACGATGCGTTTAACTTCCTATTTTATATTTGAAAATTTATACAATCTTGTTATTATTATATTTATTCAAATGTTTTTTATCATTACACATTCCTCCTCTGGGTCCTTCCGGTGCAAACCAGAAACTGGAATAGGCCATTAAAAGAACCAGCATATTGGGCACAAACACCGTGAACACGTAATAAGTGAAATATCTGTGGAGTGGAACGTTGATGACGTAGCGTCCGCCCACCTTGGTGTTGGTCATATTGATGTATTGGTAGTTGCCCAAGGCGAATGTGGCGAGTTTTATTCGAAACGCAAGAAATCTAAATGACAAACAAGCAAAACCATATAAAGCTTTATCCTGTTCAAAGACATACTTAAAATTAAAAATTTGTTTCTTTATTTATAGTTAAAAACACTGAAGAGAACATTCAACTTTAATTTTACTAATTTGGAGGATTGGATAGGTTTACCGTTAAATGAGAATTTTAGCTTTTAAATTGCAATTGCATTGCAATGGCTAAAAGAGCTAGAAAGTTTTGAAGAGGGTTGATTTCATAAAAGCTTAAAAGCCAAGAAATCCGTTTTTCTGATTTTTCCAGTTAAAATGCAGATATAAATAAAATAAAAACATAATTTTTGTACTTGAAAGGCATGTTGTCGATCCAGTGTAATTTAATTACACTGGTTGGCAACCAAGAAGCTATGACAATTTTGCACAGTATTGAGTCAAATGGAAATTTCTAAAAAATTAACTTTTATATATTATTGATATTCAAAAAGTTGCATCTGCTGAAATTAAAAATATATAAATTAAAAAATGAGATAATGCTCAATAAAAATCGATAATCAATACTGCTTAATAATAGTTAAAACTAAAATGTTCCATTTAAAGAATAGTTTTCGTGTATAAAACTGGGTTCACGGTACATATGTGGTGCTAGACACTTTATATATAGAGCTACACCAGAAAAAAATTTTCTAACTCAAAAGTCTAATATTATTTTTTTAAAGTTTTGTTATAATTTTTACACCTCGAAACACCATATACTCTGTTATATGTTTCAGCAAAAATTGAATATTATTCTTTCTTACAGTTCATTTGTTAATATTTACTGGAAATCTTTTTTGTACTGATGTAAGAACAAAAATTTGTGAATTTGAAACTTTGCACAGATTGCGGTTACTACCTCCACTCAAACTTACTACGGAATAAAAATGTGTTTTTTCTAATCAAGAAAATATGAAATTTTGATTTAACAAAAAAAAACCGTTTGCTTGTCCAAGTGATCCGGATTTTCAAAAGATACGTCAATGGTGCTTTTGGTATTTTCACTGAGCGGTACTGAATGTTTGATTTCAATGCAAAGAACACACAGTTTGTTTATCTATTATTGGACTCATAATTTCACTTCAGGCACTTCGTGCTTTTGTAAAATTTGACATTTTCGTGATTTTTTTTGTTATAATAAATATAAAAACTTATAGCGGTTAACAGTATTATGGATTAATTTTTGCATAACATACTATAGGTTCACTGATTTAATGAACTTGTATAATAAATTTAAAAAAAAACTGCTAAAGAGAGTTCACAAAAGGCGTTTTAACTACGAATATAAAATGTTAATAAATAATACATTGCTATAAAAATCTTGCCAAAACGCTGCCATATTCATTAGATTTTTTATAGTCGTTTTTTTAAATTTCCTGTGACAATGTTTTTTTGTTACTCCCTTCTAAACTAATTAGTTCCCAATTGCTGGATTATCAAAAAAATAACTCAAACATGATTTGAATAAATTTTCCACATTTAAATATATAAGCTTTAAGAATACCGTATAATCTGCCACGCAAGGTACAGTTATCATCATATTTCGCCGGTACGTAACCTGTCCATTAGGAGATACTGTTATCATTTGGACCAGAGCTGGTGAGCTGACAGTCTTAGCGTTGAGTGCATTAGAAATTCTGGTTGAAGGAAGCCAAATTTTCTCCCAAAATGCCTCATTTAAAGGCAAGGTAAAGTTTTGGGGACAGCTTACAATGGGATTTTCTGTTTACTTTTATTTAAATCCCAACTTTAGAAATTACAATTTCGACTATTTAAAAAACCTACACGTTCATTTGCTTTTTAACTATAAAAAAGTCCAAGTGCTCTGAATTTCAGCTATACTAAGAGATTTCTAAATATGCAAACGCTTTGACAACAAAACTACGAAAGTAACATTTTACAAAAATATTCATAAACAAAGGTTTTTTACTTGCTTTAAACCATATTGCTTTAAACTATTTTCAGTGCATTTGTTTATATTGTCTTGGAAATATGTTTGTTTTGATCCCCCTCACTTTTTTAACAATAAAACCTTAGATAACTTAGGGTTGGTTCATACTTATGTAAAAACGTCCTTAAACACAGCGTATAAACGTATGTAAAAACGTCCTTTGGACTTTGTCCAAAAGACGTTTTTACATAAGTATGAACCAACCCTTACAAAATCTGCCGTACAGTTTTTTCTATACTACGATATTTTTTGACACTAATAAGATGCTAACGCTTTAAGTCCTGTTTAATAAATTCCGTTGTGATGATGTCGTAATTTTAAAATTATTTTTGTTTAATCGCAGGTGGAAATCGCGTCTGTCGTCTTAGTGGTGCAGTGATAGATTCTGCTCAACGTTTATGAATTTTACAGATTTAAAGTTTAATTTGGACTCGTTTAATTAGAAGTGGCTTGTTTAGCAGCAATAAGAATTTGTTTGTTATTTATAATCAAATTTGTTATTTGCTTTATAACCACATTTGTTATTTATAATCAGATATTGACTTTATGATTTTGTGATTACACACTGCTGAATGGCTTGTATTAATTTCAAAAACTTTCGCAAAATAAACAGAAAATACTATGCCTTGGAAGATTTATTTGGAGTCTGTGATCAAACCATTTTTGGAAGTGAGTTACTTGCATTTCCATAAGGCCATCTTAATAGGTTTGCAAATTTAAAATTTAGAAATACTGAAAGAACTGATACTAATAAAAGTATCTTATTCAAGTTTGGAGTGTAAAAATAGATCATGAACTATATTGAACAGATAAAAAATTATGTTTGGGATATTTTGCTTTTTGCTTTTGCTGCTTTGCAATCTGGAAGGGCGGATTTTTTTTTACTTTTCCCCAGTTTCAATACCGCCCACTTTGTTTCACCCGTTTCACCCAACATTTGACAACAAGCAGTTTCAGTCATACTCCTTATGTCGAAATTGGTCCAGGACAGTTAGTTCTTTATCAATTTCGCTCCCACCACTATTTTTTTTTCTGGTACGAGGCCTTTGGAGAACATGAATTCGCAAAATTTTGAAAATTTTGAGCCACAAAACTGGGAACTAGAATTGAAAGTAAAAAAATTGTTTGGCTTAGCTTTAGGATTAGGTTTTGGCGATTTATATAATATTTCCTGTCAATAATTTTTTATATTTTTTTATCAGAGGATTTTACCTCATGATTGCAAAACTAATCGGTTCGCATCTTGATGTTATAATGATGTTTGATGTTTTGGTTTACCTAGAATAAACACTTTGAATTTGACTAAGCTTGTAATTCCATCATACAAATCATCATCAAATAAAATCAAAAAATTGCAAGAAAAATTATCGTCCAATTTCTTTGACATCTTTTGTAAGTAAAACAACCGCTAATTAGTTAATAGAATCTTTGACTTTCTTTGTATATATTTTAGCCAAGTGGCCAGGCAACATGAATTTTAAACCAAATTCCCAACCATAACACAGCTCTTTGAAATTCTAAATGACTGGACTATTAGTATTAAAAACAAAAAAATAATAATGTGTTTTTTTTAATTTCCCCAAAGTTTTTGATACTGATTTATATCAAAAGCTATTTTGTAAGTTTAACAAGCTGGAACAATTAAAAAAATGTTTAAATGGATTGGGCCTTTTTTAACACAAAGAAATTTTAAGGTATAAACAACTATGAGTCAAAAGTTATGTTTGCAGGGTTTTGTTTTGGGTTCTTCGCTTTTTTATTATATATCAATGATATTGTGCAAAACATTGAGCATTCCAAAATAAAACGTTTCGCAGATGATGCAAAAGCATAAGTAGTGACTCTATAAATAAATTTAAAAAAACAATCGGTTTGAAAAAAGATCTTAAGAAAATTGAAAATCCTCCAATGATTGGGAATTAGAATCGGCGTAAAATATATCTAACTATTATATTATATACATTCGAAAAAAAGGCTTGAGAATTTTCTCAATAATATTCAGAATTTTGAATTCTAATCCAGTTAAAAATTTACTCAGAGCATTTTTTAGGCTCACTAGAATTTAGTTTAGTTTTAAATCCATACCTAAAAGAAGTCATCTTGTAAAACTAAATAAAAAAGAAAAATTAGTTTTACAGGAAGTTTATTTCAAAAATGTAAATTGTTTTATGTAGATTATAAAAGAAGAATGAAATTTTTACATTTAAAAACACTACAAGAACGACGTGATAATTTTGATTTCGCATATTGCTATAAAATTCTGCATGGATGAACAAGTAATCATTAGATTGCGAAAGAATAAAATTAACTTAAAAAAGCTTTTTTTTGTAACAGAGTATTAAAAAATGAAATACATTATCGAATGAATAAGTCTTAGTTATTTTTTTACTGAAATTTAAACATTATTTTTAATTATGATTCATTTTAGAGGTTATTTTAATAAGCCTTTAAACCATATTCTAGTGAAACAGTGTTTAGTTTTGTTGTTTTTTGTAGTGTTTATTTGTCTTCAATCGTAATCGGATTGCATTATAATTTTAGAATTAATTGTTGCAGAATTTGATTTGCTAGAATAAACCTTTGACTTTGCTGTAATATTATCTGATGCCTTATTGAACTAGATAAAAACAGTTTTCCCATAATACCAAAATTGTGAAAAACATTTTTCAAAAATGACTAGGAAGCACTTATGTTACTTGTACTTATTAAAGTTTGAGTTTAAAAACACTAAAAAATACAAGATATACCACAAGATCCGAAATTTAGTTTAGGAGTTCCCTGACACAATAGATCTGTTCCAATGAAATTTTTTCTTTATCTATACTTCAATAAAATTTAATTATTTTAAAGGTATTCTTGCATTTTTACTGAGTTCTAATAAAATCATATCAAATATTGCGAACAGTTTAGAATTTACCATTTTCATTTATCTGCGTGATTTCATGAGTTACATAGTTTGTTTCCATTTTCAACGGAAAGCTGGGTTGGCGCTCTTTTGCATATTGATCCGAGTTGAGTTGCGCAATTAGCACCTGCAAAACAATTGTAAAGTTTTTAAAGGATAATTTTTTTAAAATATTATTTTAATAGTAATTGTTGAATTTTAAAACCCAAGATTTTTATATTTGTTTCAACGTCAATTCTAAAATAAATTAACTGCGGAAGAACCACAGTTAATTAATCTACTTGTTTACGAAATAAAATATATAATGTAGTTCAGTTATAACCCACTAAAAACGCATTTATCCTGAATTAATTGTACTAAGAGTATCATTTTTAATTAATATGATTCTTTGAAATATTAATAAATGTAAATGGTTTAAGTTTTTTTATTTTGAATTAGAATTTTTAATGTAATTGTTTGATTTTACTTTTCATGAAAGAACCTTATGAATTTAAAGCCTGGAATTTGGAACCAAAAATAGAGAACTTGGACTTAAAAATCCAATTAAATTTATTTTTAATTAAATCCATGAACTTTTTAAAACATTGGGGAAGTCTTATAAGTACAAGTAAATCAGAATATGATGGTTTACCCTAGTTTAAAAACACACTATAAAATTGATATAAAAATAGATATCATATCAATTTGAGAGTTTTGCTAAAGTTGCATAGAAAAAAAATTTACAAATCATAGTAAAGGTTTGTATGAGGATTTTTATGATAAATTCATAAGCTTATGAGTTTTATCCTGATAACATGTTCACAATATAAAACAAATACTGTTTTTTATATTGTGTAAAACAAAATATACGATTTATTGATATTGTCAAAGCTTGCGGTTAACACATCAACTGGTTATCAAAAAAATATTGTCAAATAAAAAATATACAAAAACGCATTTTTAGAATCAAAAGAAAAGCGAAATAAACTACAAACAAAAAACACAAAACATAGAAGAAACATTAAAAAGCTATTTAGCCAATTTCAATAAAAATGTCGACAGTTTTGAATTTACATTGCTTTTAATAGTTTTAAATGATAAGATATTTTTTTAATATTTTGATATTAAATATGTTGTGTTATGTTATACAATTTTTTAAATATATTTTTCTTCCACTCTGATGTATCTCGGATCTGTGTTTTTTACAAAATAAATATCCGTACAGTACGGGTGTGCATTGCCGGGAAATTTCATTTTAGCCGCGCCTTAGCTTTAGTACTAAAGGTTCAAAAATCGTTTAGCCTTAGCTTTAGTACTAAGCCCAAAAAAGGCTTAGTACTAAAGCCTTAGTACTTTAGCCTTAGCTTTTGCCGAACCAAAAAAATATGGACATATTTGTAAATTTTAAATATTATCCCTGTTTTAAGGTAATTCTTAGCATACATTGTTAAGTTTACAGTAAAAAACTCAACATTAAAGACATTTTTAACGTTTATTGCATTAGATTTTAATTTTATTTTTAAAAAAAAATATCATTTTAGGGTTAATTTTATAGTTTTAAATTTGGTTTTGTTTTGTACACGTCAAGATTTTAAGAACGCTCAAAATGTCATATAGTATTTGTGATACGTCATATATGTTTTGATCTGTGGGAATGGTTGTGGGAGGAGCTGTTGTAGGCAATTAGCGCTTGAAAAAAATTGATATCCAATGAATGAGAGATGTCTTTTTTTCCAAAACCGCTATTTGAAAAAAAGTGATTCTATAACTTTATAACTCTGTGAAAATATTTTTTAACACTGAACAACTTCTATTTAAATGGGAGGCAGACCTGTGCACTGCCCTCCCCCCCGGGGTTAAAACGGGGGGGGCAATTCCAAAATGGGGGGCACGGGGGGCACCTTTTTTGAAACGGGGGGCAATAAAACGGGAGGGGCAAGCAGAGGGGAAAGAAAAAAAAGAGAAAAAAAGGAGAAAAAAAGAGAAAAAAAGAAGGGAAAAGGAAAAAAAGGGACAAAAAAAGCGAAGAAAAAAGTAGGTCTAAAATGGCTTAAAATATATTGAAATAGGCTAAAAACTGCGAAAAATTCGCAATGACGGCGTCATCATAGGTCAAAAATGGCGTCATAATTTTAGGGTACTTTTTCATTTTTTGGCGGGGGGGGGCGGGGAGCAATAAACGGGGGGGCGAATCCTCCAATAAAGTGGGAGGGAGGGATTTCCAGACCGTGCACAGGTCTGGGGAAGCACAGTGCTTGACAATGGTGTTGTTGCATTTTTTATCTCTAAATGTAAATAGTCACAAAAAATTGTAACTACATATCAAGAATATTTTTTCGGAATAAGCAAAAAAGCATATAACCAACATTTTTATTTAAAAAAACCACCCTTACTGCATAATAAATTTCAGAAAATGTCCACATGAAATAATAAAATAAAATTATTTTAATATTAAGCATTTAGAAACTTAAAAAAATACCTCAAAAAAGCAAATGCTTAATCTTTTTTAATGCTTAAACAAAAATAAGTAAAATAATTTTAAAAAAAACACAAAAAAGTAAAATCCCATATTCACAGCATACCAAAACTCCATTTAATTTTTTATTTAGCATTAATTGTAAATAACTTACTTATGTTACTT
>JASAMX010023455.1:0-37500 GCA_030248175.1 Microlaimidae sp. YZB2_3 | reverse complement strand
CATCCGTCAAGAATATTTAACACGAGAGAATATCTGATTGTATACTAAATTTTTGAGCAATATTTGCTGTATAGGCAAAGAACAACATGCTCCACTTTTTTTTTAGTTGTGCGAAAAAAATCAAAAAGGCAGTATTGAAAAGAAAATCGCGATTTTTACTGGAGGAAAATTACAAACTGCTAAAAATCGCTGGATTGAAGAACTAGTAAAAAATAGGCAATTGTTTTTAAGAAAAATCGCACAAAGTCACGCAAGCGCGACTTTTCTAGCGAAATTTGGTCAAAAATTGACTGTATTGTCGGAAATTTTCTCGTGTTAGATATTTTTCGTTCAAACCTCAATACAGGGAATTATCTAAAAAATTATATTTTTTTGATTATTACTTTTAGTGGTCCCGGTGATGGTTATTTTAGCGCAAGATTTCAAACAAGTCTTCTTGGCAACGAATTACAGAACAGCAGCCAAACTAAAAGTTCGTGTTTTTTTATTATTTTCTTCTGCTGAATTTATATTACAATATCAAAACAAATATTATTAAATATTAATAGAAGCAAAAAAGATAATTAGTTAAGGTATTGGTTACAAAGGTTTCTAAAAAAAATACCGAAATTCTAAACAACAAATAAGTTAAAAATATCCGAAATAAGTTTAAAAAAATTCGTAATAACTTAAAAAAAGTTTATAGATGCAATATCAATATTCTGAAATCACATCATTTATAAGAATAATGTGATTTTAGAATAATCCATTGGAACAACACTTTTGTAATAACATAATTTCTATTAATGTGCGAATATTATATTGGAGATAGGCTATTATAATCGCTAAACTCAATTTTGTTAAAATTTGAGTGAGTGTAATAGAATAACCCATTGCATTTTATTTCAAGCGAATTATAATAGCGAATTAGTAATTATAACATAAAGGGAGGGGGGGGGGGGAAAGGGGGAAATGGGGGTTGGGGGGGTTTTTTCCGGCGATTTTTTAGGGGGGGTTCTTTTCTCCTTCCTCATTTCACCCTGATAGAATTCATCTTTAGTGCTGTTAATGACGCACTGTAAAAATATGTCAGTATAACGTTTTTATGCTGTACTAGTTTTTGCACAGAAAATAAAAAGATTCGTCTAAAATTTCCAACCTGATCACTTCTTTATGTACAAACTAAATTCTGGTTATATATTTTGGTCTTTATTTTACTGTATTAAACACGAATTTTATTTGTAGGCCTGAATCCCAAGTCATTCATAATAATTTTTATTATATTTCATCTACATTAAGTTTTTGATTTTAAACTTTTATTTTTCGCCTTTATGTTCCTGTTTTTATTATAGCTGTGGATCTACTTTAATAAATAATAAACGAAAAAGTTTGAAATTTAAAAATATTTGTCATTTAAGTTGATAGGCTGTTTTAATGTTGGAAGTTCTACAAACTAATTTTATAAATCATTTTAAGTATTTTAAATCCAAATTAACCCTTTGGCGGTATTTGGCTAAAACACGAAAACAAATTGCGCTAGTGCAGCTGAATTTTAAACTGTTGCGCACGTTTTCGTGGCGAGACCACCGCTATTTTACACCAAGACGCGATATGAACTCCGCGTCTGAACTGCGAATGTAATCCCTAAGGGTTAAAACAAATATGTCTATTTATGATTTAAAAACTACGTGACAAAGGTATTTGTTTACAAACAATAAAAATATAGATATAATGTGATGTTTATGTCACGGAGGGGTACAAAACAAATATAATTCGGCTGAATATAAAGCGAGGCTGAAAAAAAATTCAGACAATACCCTAGTTTGATGTCTATAGCGTAAGGAAGTTCAGAAGTAGAATAAGCGTTTACAAAAAAAGTAAGAGATTAACGAAAGACTAATATTATTTTCGCATTATTATTTTAAATGAAGTTGTTTCTTGAAAAATAAATCATGTCACTTCTTCAAAGATTGTATTCAAAAACAATAATTTACGTCATAATGAAAATTATAGCGTTCCTGTTTTAATATTGAAAACAGAACATTAAATTAAAATTAATATTAAGAACAAGATAAACTGATGTGTCTAATCTTAAAATACAAAATTACATAATGGCAGAACTATAACTGTATCTATTGCTTATTTAATACTTCATTTAAGACTGTACAAAACAAAACATAGTTTTAAATTAGTTTTGTTAGATTTCTTTCAAAATGTACGTCCGTTCCCCCGCCTTTCCTCCAGAATGGGGGGAGGCTGAACCCACTTTCCCAAAATATTTGTGATCAATCCTCCTATCCCAAATGCCAATCTATTGTATCGGATACAAGTACAACCATCAAGTTTCATTATATTATAGTGATGTGCCCCGGAGCTCCGGAGCAACCCCGCGAGCTCCGTCCTATTTTAGGACTAATTTTATGAATAATTAAAAAGTGATTACATATATTATTTTGTCAAAATTTTTTTGCAAATTAATTTTTTTTTAAACTTATTTAAAACGCTAGAAATATCTCTAAAATGGAAATAGAGTAACTTTAAACTTAAAATTGTTCATTTAAAGGGCGAAGCTTCGGATCTCCGGAGGTCCTTCCGCTGTAAATTTCCGGAACTCTGGAGCATGATATTAGAGGGTAGGAACATTACTATTATATTTATTACATTATATACTTCTGTTTTCAATGACTTAAAATGTCAGTTGATTGACCTGGTGTTTCAGTTGGAGCACTGTGAAGGCGTTGCAAAGAAGCTTAATTGTGGGACTGTTCATAAAATGGTGTCCCGAAAAAATACCTTCTGCAAAATATCTTCCGGAAAAAATATGTTCTTTCAGCAGTAAATTATTTAGTATTAGTAAAAACTTTTAAAGTTTTTTTAAAACTTTTTAAAAGGTTTCGCTTAGGCTTAGGAAAAAAAGTTTCCTTTACTTGAGAATTTAAAAGTGTTTCAGAAGATATTCTTTCCGAAGATAATTCGCAGAATGTATTTTTTTTTGGGCGCCCATAAAATGCAACTCACCAAAATGCAGCTGCGTATTTATTTTTTTTTCAAAACGTAATAAAAACAATAAAAATAGCCCTTAAAATGTGCAATTAAAAACATATTTTAAGCTTAAATAAGATTGAAATGACTCATTTTAGATGTAGAGCTCCAGAGTTCTTTCCGTTTTAAGTGGCCGGAGCTCCGAAGCGTGATGTTGAACGGTAGGAACATCACTAACAAACCTGATAGGATAGTATTTTATATTGCTACCAACAAACGAGATAGGATTTTGTATTGCTACCAGCTCACAGGATAGTAATAATTTATATTGCAATAAAATAGATCAATCAATCCTGAAAAAAAATCACAAATACAACATTAATCCTGTAAAATGTAATGCAGAGTGAGAAACAAAATTCTAACGTGGAATATTATTAATATTTATAGATTACAGGCTATACCTTCAAAGATCCAAATAATAAATGGGAAATTATGCATTATCAGCTGAACAATTCGCGAAATCTTTTAATGTCTGGCGATTTGGTGGCTTTGAAGCACACTGAGTTGGTTGTTATATAATTGATTTTTTTAAAACACAAGTAGCTCGTGTCAGCCCTTCGGCTGACAAATAAATTATATCTTTATTTCTCAGATTTATATGCTTTTTTTCGAAATTCAATCTTTTTATGATAATTCCTTGAATTGCAACCTTTGAAATGATATCTTATTCAACTCACTTTATTTAGTAGTTAGCTAAGATGATCCCTTGTGGCTTTTTGGTAAAAATGCTTTGTCCAGCATACAGATGTTTATGTTAATTTTTTTTAAAATTTAGCCCCTTTATGACACTCTCTAAACTGTAAGCTTTCCAATGATATCTCATTTAGCTATATCCTTTTTGTAGTTGAGGAGGAAGGTCCATCCCAACTTTTAAAAAATTCGGTGTCAAGTATAAAAATGTTCATGTTAATTTTCCAAAAAAAGCATACGCTACGCTGGCTTTCCATTTACTAATATCTATTGGTAATAAATAGCAATTACAATAGCAACAATTATCAGTAGAAACAAATTTAACTTTTAAAGTTTATAGGGCCCCCACTTGTGAAAACGTGTTGTCCAGATTAAAAAATTATAGGACACCCACTGGTGAAAATGTGTTGCCCAGATTACAAATGTCCATGTTGTTTTTTAACATGTAACCCCTTTATGACATTCCCCAAATTGTAAGCTTTGCAATGATACCTCATTTAACCTAATTTGTTCTGCGGTAGGAAAGAAGGGTCCATCCCCTTTTCAGTAAAAATTCGTTGTCTAGTATAAAGTTTTCCATGTTCATCATTCCTAAAAAGCATAATATTCTGGCTTTTTATTGACTAATCACTCTAACCAATAAGTTTAAGCCAATTCAACGACAAAAAATTCATCAACTTCCAAAGTCTATAGGGCCCCCTTTTTGTGCAAATGCGTTGTCCAACCTAAGGATTTAGATGCAATTTTTTTTCAATTTTAACACTTTTATGACATTCCCTAGTCTGTAAGCTTTGCAGCAATATCTCATTTAGCCCAATCCTTTTTTTTGGTTAGTGAGAAAAGTCGTTCCCATTTTTAATGAAATAACGTTGTCCAGCATTAAGATATCCATGTTTATCTTACCAAAAAACCTTTAAATAAGTAATTTTATTTCTTTATTATTTATTTTTAATACTCTCTTAAATGAAATTGCGAATAGTTTCAGATTATTTTTATGATATACAAGTGCAAAATGTCATATATTAGATTTTGGTTTAATTTTAGAACCAACAAGATTCTCAGTGCTAAAATGTTAAGTGCCGTTGTGACTCAAAAGCACCATATTGTCGTTGGGGAATCTCAAGTAAGTTTTCCATTAATGAACTTAATTTTAAAAATTCTTAATTTCGGCCAGCTCAATTTTAAAAAAACTGACAATGAAATGTAATAAACACTGGCAAATTATATATTTCTGGATCAAAAATCATATCTAAATAATTTTGAGTGTGGATAAACCAATAACAGGCTGACTGAATTAAGTTTTACACAGCTGAAATTTAGCCAGTTCTTTTAATCCTTATATACATATGCTATAAGTGTAATAATTTCATTTTAGATTTTTTATTTTAAAATATCTTGATTAATCACTTGTTGCAATCAAAATTGGTTTTGTTATTAAGACGCTCTATATTTGACTACATGTTAGTAACCAAGACTTATTTAAAATACTAAAAATCAATTTGCCCTCTTCTACTAACTCTAAAATCTAAATCTAACTTAAAATTTAAAAATTTGAAAAAACTTTTAGAAATCGAAACACATAGAAACAGAGTGACAGTTTTTAATAAACCATCCGTTAGTCCATTTTAGTTCATAGAGGACAAATTCTCAATATGGCGCCTGGAGAAATATTTTGATAAAGACACGCCTGTAATGACAGCCACATCTAAATTCACTCTTTTTAATGTCCATTTAAACTGCTTTTTACACTGTACGCAAGAAAGCCTCCCGAACTGGTAAATTATTCTTGTTGTTATTATTATTATCAGTTAACTGCAGTTTTAATATTCAATATGATTTTTTAATAGGATAAAAATACAGGGGTTATGTAGTTTTTGGGATGAAATTAGTCAGCTAATGTATCCTTGTACATCTTTTCATACAAAAACAACACACAGCATGCCGTTATAGTAGAAATTTTCAAAAATAAATGGCCCAAAGCAGTAAAATGATAAGATTAACAGCGTTGATAGAGAAATGTAGTTATGAATTGGTATGTTTTACATCTGTAGCCGTTTGGGTTAATAAAATCCAATGTGAAAGTCAAAATGGTTATTTTAGATAAACTAAAATATGACATAACATCAAAATATTTTTACAATATTCTTGAGAAATTTAGAAATTTTTATTGTTTGCTTTTATTGTTGCAGTAAGTTATAAACAAACGTTATTTAGTAGGTAATAATAAAAAAATATAATGATTGTTTAATGGAAGTGGATATTTGTGCAGATTTTTTAATATCAAATTTAAAAGCCCTCATTTAAATCAGTTTAAATTCTTTAATGGAAGTGGATATTTGTGCAGATTTTTTAATATCAAATTTAAAAGCCCTCATTTAAATCAGTTTAAATTCTAACTTAGGCAAATATTGGGATTTAAAATATTTTTTCAAAATCCAAAAAAAAAATTTAATGAAACTATTAATTTAATGTTAAGTTGTCTGTCACAGAATGATACAAAATCGTGAGACCAAAATATAAAACAAGACTGCAAAAAGTTTCAAATAATACCCCGTTTAGATTTTATAGCTTAACAGATTAGATAACGAATGAATGTTATTTTCACATATTTAAAAATTAAAACTGTTCTAACAAATAATACCTTATATATTTAATTTAATTTAATAAAATAAGACTTTTTTATTAAAAATCGGATCACAATAATCTTTAAAAACAATTGTTAATATTAAATAATATTTGATGTAATCCGATTTTTTATTATAATTTTAAAGATTAATCATGTTGAGATGAGATTATAGAACATTAAAAGCAATATTTTAAAAAAACATTTAAAAAGCTATAATTAATACTTTAAATTCAAAACGTTATAAAAGAATTATAACTAAATCTGTTGTTGTTTTTTAGAAGTTTATTTAAAACTGTACAAAACACTAAGTGTTGATGCACATGTTCTCTGGGATTTTTTAAAACATTACACGATAATTTATGTTAATTTTGCCTTTCTAGTTTCTGCACTAAAACATTATTATTAGCTGTAAATTCCCAAAATCTCCTAGCCTATTTTTTAGTATTTAATTTTTTTTAAGTAAAATAAAATTGACTGACCTCAATGACTTAAAACATTGAATATTTAACTATTTAACCTCAAAGACAAATTAACAATAAAGCAACTCCAAAGTTTGAGCAAAATTGGTTTAATATTAAAGATTAAATGCTGTATTTGGACAATTTTTTATCAAATTAGAATAAAAGTGTTACTTTTTAATAGCCAAAGTACACTGATTTTGGTATTATATTTTCTAGGCGGAATTTAAAAAAAAAAGGATTTTGTATTCCAAATTCTTTCTAGAAAAACGTCATAACCGCGATGTCCTTTTGTCAACTATAATTTGTGGCAAAATAAATTTGCAGTGTGACGTTTAAAAGAATACTTTCTTGAATAGATTCTTATTTCTAACATTTTTTAATAAACTACGCATTTTCAACTTTCTATCAATGAGCTATTAGGTATGCTAATTAATTAGTGTAATTTCATTCTGTAGTTTAAGTTTTTTTGTTTTTAATAGATCAAACAACTATTAAAAGATAAATGATAGATGTGTGATTCAAAAAGTGAGAAGTACTTTAAGCATCAATGCGTTAATCAATCAATCAATCAGCATCAATCAATCGTGCGTATGTTAGTTTATTAAATAAATAAAATAAAACTAGGTTTTAAATCATATTACTGCAAAATAAGTTACATTAATGAATGTAATTACATATACAAACCCGAAAAAGCATTAATTTCTTCCTCAATTTGCCAGAATCACTGATTTTTTTTATTTTAATAGGTTGTATTTGATGCTAATTGTTTACTTGAGTTTTGTTTAACTGTTTAAGATTAAATTCCACCCGTCCAATGATACATAACTCCATTTCCATATCACTCATGAAATAAAATTGAATTTGTTTCAACATTAAAATTGAATCCAGCCGCACGGTCGCTGTTTAAGCCCCCGCTAAAATTGTCTGATATCATAAGTTTATCAATGTCCACTTGGCAGGAAACTTCTTTCTTCACTTCCCTGCGATCACTTGAGTATTCCTTCTCCACAGTGCTGTCATTCGCGTGTTGAATCTTCCTGACGTTTAGAATCTGTTTAACTTCTTCTTGTACGCTTCGCTTCAACCCCACCCCACAATACCAAAACAGCTGGGCGAGGCTGAGGAAACTGATCCCGGCACACAGGCCAAGGAATCCACCCAGCCGTGATATCATCTGATCAAGAGTAGTACTAGGCACCCAGAGTATTTGATGCTGGTGATTCGAACTGTAGAACACGTCCACCTTAGCAGGCGTAGCCAGGATGTCTTTTTAAACAGACCACTTATACATCATTTATGCCTGTTAGTAGATTCTAAAAAGTCTTAAATGCACTTATCAAGACCAGTCCATAAACTGGATATACCACTCGACTATATTAATGATATGCCCATCTTTTATTTCTTATTTTGCCATTATTAATAATATGCCCATTTTTTATTCCTTTATTTTGACTTAGAAACTTTACAAAACCACTTTGAAAAAATATTAGAGCTTCTATTAAAGTTTTTTGCAGTTCAATATTTTACCCTTTTAGTTCATACTTCTTTTCCAATTTATTTAAAGCTTGATTCTCTTTTTCGTTTTAAAAGCCTGCCTACGTATATTTTCACCTCAACAAAATTTTTAAAAAAATTAAAGTTCAATATTTTAACCTCTGATGTTCATTCATATTTCTTTTTGAATTTCCACTAAAAGTTGTTTCTCCGTTTTTGTTTTAAAACCCTGGCTACGCATATTTCCACCTCAACAAAATTATCTTTAATATAATCAGCGGTGAGTTTTCTACCACCACTGAACCAAATAGCAGAATTTGCCAGCTTTTCGGCCGCTCTGTGTGATGGAAATTTGGCTAGGCTCATCTGAAAAATAAAATAACAACTTCAGTTTAAATCGCATAAATAAATAAGCGTCTATGGCAAATAAAAGATTTGAGTGAGGGTTTTGAAATATATTTTACAGACGCAAAATTAAAAAGGCTAAAAATAAGGTTTTGATGACCCTCAAAAATACCCACCCGGCTGCCCACTATAGCCGTGATTCCCTAATTTAAACCCCATTTCATTATTAAGCACTAAAGCTGTGCCATACCTTGGCTGGGGATTAGAGATTATATCGCTGAAAACTCAGAGCGTTCTAGTAGTAAAATTTTTAAATGAAGGCTTGGGTATACATCCCCCCGCCCACCAAAAAATACGTTAGCCTACCCGCAAAGGCTGTAACACTCTAATTTTTGTGAGGATACTTTTGGAAAAATTAGGTGATCACACACAATCACCCCTAATTTAAAAAAGTGTAGGTAGCTTTATTATTTTGTCACTCAGTATAATCAAACTAACAAACCACCTCTCACCGTTCACCCAAGTGAGTATTCTTGGCTTGAAAAGTGTGGAAAAATTTCTTTCATTATAATTTGCCTGAATTAAAATGGCAGTACGCCATTATTATAGGCGCATTATATTGACATATATTAATTAAATGAAATATTTTAAAAAGATGCCATTAATTGTCTGCGTTTCTGCATTTAATGTTTTTCATTTTATAAATCTTAGATGAAAATTGTTTTTGAATGGTTGTAAAAAACAAATGTTTTTCACTTCATTGTTCAGACTTTTTTTGATGGCCAACTTTGTTAACTCCCTAGTGGATGAAGCACATGTAAGAAATAATTTGCATACGGTTTGTTAAAACGTTTGTTTGCAAATTTTAAAGCACCTCAATTTTTTTTGTTGAAAAACAAAAACTTTTGGGCAAAAAGTGCAGAACGTACTATTACTGAACTAAACATCATACAGAATGATCGATCAGATGCATGTCAACCATGCTTATGCAAATTATTTCTTGCCTCATTTATTAATTTTTTTTCTAAAATGAAGATACAAAAATTTTGATTATAAGACTACAATAATTACTATATAATTTCGTCAATATGAAAAGCTAACTCTTGCATGTTAAGTAAAAAAGCTAACTTTTGCATGTTATTGATTGTCCTTGAAGAAATAATGATCTTAAAATGTAGATGAAAATGAAGGAAATGTCTTTATTGAACTCATTTAAACGTTTCGACAAACTACATTTGTCATCATTAGTAAGATCTAAAAATACAAAAATTTATAAACATGACAAGAATAAATACAGAAATGTACAGTGACAAGAATAAATATAAAAAAGCTATAGGAGGGTAGATAAAACGTTTTAAAGAGAGAGAAAAAAAGTAAATTTACAAGATTACTGAAACAAGGTTAAACAGTGAACGAAAATACTTTAAAATTGGGTAAAACCATTTTTTTTTTGAAATTGAAGAAAACGGGGTGCGATATTTAAAAATAAAGGCAAATTTACGCGTATTTTAAAAACAAATTTAGACACAAGACCAGGCACAAAACATATAAAATAAACAATAAACCACAATAAAAATATAAAAAACACGTGAAAAATTTTATAAGACTTTTTTGGTAGGAGATACGATGTGGACGGAAAAGAAAATAATTGTTAATTGTGAAATATAAAACATGCAAAAAAATTTTTTATAAAATTATTTGATTGTTTTTTAAAACCCAACTTTAAACTGATGAAGGAATATAACAAAAATAGAAGTTAAAAATAGCTGACAATAAAAAAAGGTTTTTTAAATTTTGGAATGTTTCGGTAAAATATTAAAACAAAACTTTGGAGAGAATAATAAGACTTAATATGTACACAAGTGCAAAAACATTAGAACTCATTAAGAAACTTGCAAAACGATGGGATTTATAGAACTAACGTTTGTATGGGAACCATAAAACCTACTATTATAAAACTTACAAAAAAGAGGATAACGTGGGATAAAAATTAAACTATACATAATAAAACTATATACATTCTAAAGGAACTGATGAATTTTTGTCGTTTAACTCTGGTTTGTCATTAATTATGCATAAACTTTCTTTAATTAACAAAAAAACGCATTATTATCAGTGAGTGGTTACAATTTTAAAATCCTTAGAACTGGGCATATTACATAAGTTACAATTTAATAAGTGATCATAAATAGCTGAGGGTCCCGTGCTCATTAGGTTTTTTCCTGTCTTGGATGAAACCCGCAAATATAATAGTCCTGTAAATAATTTTCCTTCTTATTGTTAATTTTTTATCCTAATATCTTTATTCCTTCAAAGTTTTTGGTCTAATTTTGGTATTGACGGCAAGTTCTTTTAATATTGATTTTGTTTTTGGTTGATTGTTGTGCTTGTTTTGTTTTCAGCATTAGCATAATTCAAGCCAAAAACACTCTAGCCATTTCACACTAAAGGGCACGGGCACTTAATATTTTGTAATGAAGAATTACACGTTTTTAATGTAAATGTAACAGAACCGATTTTCAATAGTGATCATTGCAGTATTGATTTTAGTGTCGTAGGCGATGTAAATTTCTTACTTAATACTGAAAGCTTTTATTTCGATATTAAAAATAGAAATTACCAATTAATGAAAGATTACCTAAATTAAATTGATTTTATTGGGTTATTTCAATCCAGCGCTACTGCAGAATCGCATTGGAATATTGTTAAATTTTATATTGATAAAGCAATTAAAAAATTTATTCCGCTGCGCAAATGAAAAAAATCTTAAAAAAATATTGTATCCTTGATATATTCAAGTTCTTAAATCAAAAAAACTTAGCCTTTGGAAGAATCAATTTAATCCTAATAGTAAAGTAGAATATAATAAATTAAACCGTAAATATAAAAATGAAATTAATAGATTTGCTGAGTCAAAAGAAAATAAGATTCTCAAATCAAATGATAAAAATAAATTTTTTCAATACATTAGATTAAGAAAAAATGATACTGGAATTGCTCCTTTAATTCATGAACATGGAGTGTGAACAGACGATTCTAAACGTCAATGCGAAATACTTAACACTATTTAAACAAAATTTTATCAAAAATAATGGTTCTAAAAATCTTTTAAGGCGCAAACTTCCAAATGATATTTCGTTCTCTAACATAAATTTTACACTCAAATTAGTTTTAAAAGCATTAAAAAAGATCAAAAACAAAACAAGTAGAACTCCTGATGCTTTGCCTTCTATGCTTTTTAAAAAATTAGCTCATTCCTTGGCATCTCTTTTAGCCACTCTTTTCAAAGTATCTTTTAAAACTCACCAATTACCTCTTAGCTGGCTTACCGCTATAGTTATACCGGTTTTAGAAAAAGGGGACCCCAGCAATGGAAACAAATATCAACCCATCTCTTTAACTTGCATAGCTTGCAAGGTAATGAAGTCAATCATCTATGATCAACTTTTTAGTTATTAAAACGTTATAAAATCATTAGTAAATCTCAACATGGTTTCTTACAAAAAAATCCACGTGTTCACAATTATTAGAATCTTTTCTTGATTGGAGCAAAGCTTTCAAAATCAATCAAATTGTTGACATAGTGTATATTGATTTTAGTAAAGCTTTTGATTCAGTGTCTCATGTAAAACTACTGTCCAAACTTTCCGCTTATGGTATTACAGACGACCTCTATGCTTGGATATCAGCCTTTCTGTCCAACAGAAAACTAAAAGTTGTAATCCAAGAAAATTCATCTAATTTTTGTGAAGTTTTATCAGGAGTTCCCCAAAGGTCCGTTTTGGGGCCACTACTATTTTTACTATTTATTAACGACCTTCCAGACGGGATTCTCAAAGTTTATTGCAAACTTTTTGTGGACGATGTCAAACTCTAGTAAATTTGTTTTAAAAATGAAAATAATTTTTATTACACCAATCAGTTGAAAGTCTTATAATTTGGGCATCAATGTGGCAACTGGACATTGCAGCTCACAAATGTTGTATTGTGCACATAAGAACTAATAATCCCAAACTCCCTGTTTTTATAAAAAGTCAAATGCTGTCAGCAATTCTGGAAACCCGTGATCTCGGAGTTATAGTTTCTGATGAGTTAAAACAAACCGCGCACTGTAATTCCATAGCGAAAACACTTTTAAAACTTTAAAAATAACACTAAGATGTTTTCAAACTAAAAACCTTAGTGCTTTGCTACCAGCTTATGTGTCTTATGTCAGACCATTACTGGGGTACGGCACTCCAGTTTGGTCACCTTATTTATGCAAAAATATTGATCTAATAGAGCAAGTGCAGCGCAGATTTACAAAACGACTGTTCATTTAGTTCGGTTTAAATCCTAACTATTCCTATATAGAACGATTACGTATGTTAAATTTAAAATTGCTAGAGAAAAGACGCATTCATTTTTATCTAATTATTTGTTATTCAATTGTAAATCACCTAAATGAACTTTTTTTTTAATAAATTTTTTATGTCGGGAAATTATCCAGAAAAAAACGACCATAATAAAAAGTTATTTGTACCTATGGCTAAAAAAGAAATTTATTATAATTATTTTAGTATTAGAGTAGGCAAATATTAAAATCATTTGTCTGATAATATTGTAAACGCAACAAATATCAAAGTATTTAAATCTAAAATAAAAAAACACAAATTTTGATAAGTTTTTAAAGTTTGATAGGCATATTAAGTAGCCATTTATGCTCTTGTGTTTTTCCTTCCCTTTATTTTGCATTTTAAATGACTCACCTAAAGGAAAAAAATTACTCCTTTTTCTGTGCTCCTTTCAATTACACCATATTCAATATATAACTACTTTATTGATTTTATGTATTGAATTTTCCTTTAGATGTATTTATGTAAAAATAAAGGACATGTGAAGAAGTAGACGACACCAGACCGTAACAAAAAACGGGACTCTGTCCTTGAAATGAAAAAACTACAAATGCGAGACATAGGGTTAAATACAGTTTTAAAATTAACCTGTGGTAAATGATTATAGAAAAACTTTGACAATTTTAAAACTGTATTTAAGCCTACGTCTCATATTCATAGTTTTTTTCCTTTCAAGGACCAAGTCCCATTTTTATTACATTCTGGTGTCGTCTACTCCTTACATGTCCTACCTGTTTGGTACAATCCATGGCAAAACATACCGCCGTCTTGGCACCAGAATCTCTGAACATCCTTGGGTTTCATCCAAGACAGGAAAACAGCTAACGAGCACGGGACCCTTAGCTATTTAGGATCACTTATTAAATTGTAACTTAAGTAATATGCCCCGTTCTATGGATTTTAAAATTGTAACTACTGATAATAATGCATTTTTTCTGTTAATTAAAAAAGTTTATGCATAATTAATGACAAGCCAGAGTTAAACGACAAAAATTCATCTGTTCCTTTAGAATGTAGGTAGTTTTATTATGTATAGTTTAATTTTTATCCCATGTTATCCTCTTTTTTAGGTCCTCTTTTTTGTAAGTTTTATAATGGTTTCCATACAAAAGTTAGTTCTATAAATCCTATCGTTTTGCAAGTTTCTTTTTAAGTTCTAATGTTTTTGCACCTGTGTACATATCAAGTCTTATTATTCTCTCCAAAGATTTGTTTCTATATTTTACCAGAACATTCCAAAATTTAAAAAAACCTTATTTTATTGTCAGCTATTTTCAACTTCTTTTTTTGTTATATTCCATTATCAGTTTAAAGTTGGGTTTTTAAAAACAATTAAATAATTTTATAAAAAAATTTTTTGTATGTTTTATATTTCACAATTAACAATTATTTTCTTTTCCGTCCACATCGTATCTCCTACTAAAAAAGTCTTATAAAATTTTTCACATGTTTTTTTCAATTTTTATTGTGTTTTATTGTTTATTTTATATGTTTTAAAATTTGGGTTTGTGTCTAAATTCGTTTTTAAAATACGCGTAAAATTGCCTATTTTTAAATATTGCACCCCGTTTTCTTCAATTTCAAACAGAAAAATGGTTTTACACAATTTTAAAGTATTTTTGTTCACTGTTTAACCTTGTTTCAGTTAATCTTGTAAAGTACTTTTTTTTCTCTTGTTAAAACATTTTATCTACCATCCTATACCTTTTTTATATTTATTCTTGTCACTGTACAGTTCTATATTTATTCTTGTCATGTTACTAAATTTTTATTTTTAGATCTTACTGGTGATGACAACTGTAGTTTGTCGAAACGTTTAAATGAGTTCAATAAAGACATTATCCTTTATTTTCATCTACATTTTGCATGTTAAGATTTTTTTCTTTTGTGGTTTAAAAAGTAATATATTATATATACTAGACAAGTTTTATATAATAATTTAATAGTATTCAAATAAAAAAAACACCATCGCAGAATCTTATGCATGTAGTTTTAATTTTTACAAAACTTGTTCACAAAACGGTAAATATTTTTTAACAAATCATAATTTTACTCATTGTAATATACCTTGTTTATTACAATTAGTAAAAGGTTGTATCTGAAATTAATATGGCACCTACCAAAGTAGGTTTTTGTATGTTTGTTATAAATGTTTTATTGGTTTTGTATATATGTGTTTTTGATATACCAGTGGTGTTACTGAAGAGTGGCACACTGGTGGCGTCTAAGACATTTTGCCCGAAACGCCAAGACAGTGGATATGGGGTTTGAGAGCTGAGACCGGATTTGTTCATATGCTCTTCGCGCCCATTAGCTTGTATCTACTCTATGTGTAGCTTACGTGGAGCTCAATAGAACAATGTTTGCTATAGTTTTGAAATCAGCAAGCAGCGTTTTAACCACAATAGTTTGCACATTATTAGGTTTATAATGTTTTTGTAACTATTTTTTTTATTTTTACAACCGTCAAACATCAGCTTTATAAACAAAGGACATAAACTGTACCAGATAACATAATCTCAGGCAGTTTGTATGAATTTCAAACAGGGTGTAATTAAATTCACTTTGATTGGTTTATACAACAGTTCTGTGGATTATATCTACGTGGGATATAAGAACGAAATGGGATGTGAATTTTGACTAGTCAATGCACCTAAATATTGAGAGTGCCTTGCTGTCTATATTCCGCCTTAATAGTTCATCTACAACGCAATTCTTTAAAATTCAAAGCTTGATAAGTAAGCGGGAAAAAATTTTTATCACATAACAAAACAACAAACAATAATAAAACATAACAAGACAACAAAATATATTATTTACCTTCGGTTCAACGTGTATAGAATTGCAATCAGTCTGACATTGACTTGAGCAATTTTTAGCCAGTTGATAGTACAGATGTCCGCTGTTTATCTGTTGCATCCATGCGCCGGAACATTCGTCAAAAATTTGAGGCTCGCAAAGTTTTATGCTCGTCTGGTTCCATTCGCTGTCAGTAGTAAGTACACATCCGCACCTATTGTGAATTTGCTGTTGAATACAGTTTTCCAGGCAACCTTTGTTGGAGTATCTTTTACAATCAACGCACTAAAACAAATTAAAGTTGGTTTTTTTTTAATTTTTGTATTCGTTTGCTAAAACGACATAAACTGTTATACGCTTCATATTGGCAAAAGAACAAGCGATTTTAAGTTTTTGGTGTACTTCTTTTTGCTATAAGTTTTGAATTGTATTTCAATTAAACTAGCATTGCTTAGAACTGGAAGTTGTGGTCAATAGTATTAATTGAAGGGTTTTATTGTTGAAAACGGTAAATTTTATCTGGTGGTACGCAGTATCTTATTACCTTTACATCAATTGTAAACAACCATGTTCAGTCTTTCCTCCTTATATTTTTGACCCAGTGATCACAACCGTGACCTGATATACCAATCATACATTAAGCTTTTATATTACAGCCAGGGACGTACCCAGGTTTTCATTTTTGTTTGGGGGTAGCGGATTTCAGTACTGGAGGGGGAAAATAATTTTTGAAAAGGAAAAAAGCAGGGATAAACGTTGATAAAGCTGTAAAATACACTGTTTTTGGCCTAATAACGTATTATCTAATGTTTTTAGCAGTAAAAACATGTTTTCTTAGTTAAAAATTACATTAGCAGACATTTGCAGAGCCTGGATTTCACAAAAAACGGATTTAGAAACCTTTAAAACCCCCTGGCTACACCCACACTGTAAACCAAATCAGATGAGCAGCATCTCCATGTTTTTTAGGATACCTATATGAAAAAATATACCAAGCCATTGTTGTAGGCGGCTGAAAATTTTAGGAGGGGGAAAAGTATATATACAAATCACCCAAATTTGATTGTTTGTTTTGCTTGATGTGTTGTACTTATTGTTTATTAAAATTATTGTACTTTTTTCAATAACATTAAGCAAGATAAATGGCAAGAAATATGCATACGCATAGTATAGAACTTGAAAATTTTTTTGATTTTTGGGGGTTAATTTTGGTACCAAAACTATTTTAGAGGTTGGCGCCGAGCGATCAGCGAGGCGCTAGAAAATTTTGAATTTTTGGCCTCTGAAAACCCCCAATTTTACTATCTGGCGACCATTTTGGGGGGGGGGGGTGGCGGCCTTCCCCCCGCCCAAACACTATCCTTATATTCCCCCATCCAACCATTTCGGGGGGGATGCGGCCGCCCCCCCTGCCCCCTGGTTACGTCCCTGATTACAGCTGAACCTGAAACTCTTACTATTGGCTGCTTTTGAACGGTTTTAATGGATTTTTAAAATTTTTTCATAATTTTATGAATTATTAAACAGTTACTTCTGATATTTCTTCCGTTTTGCAAGGCGGACCTCCGAATTCCCAAGTGTGTAAACCGCTGGCGATATTCCAGAAGTTCTGAGGGAGATTAGTTTTAACAAGATCCATGCTTATATAAGTGTGATAGCCTGGGGGTATGCGAATAGGGTGCTGGGGCTCTCTGTCCAGATAAATACTAATAAGGAGCCCCTCGTCTAGATAACTGTTGTTTATAGAGCTGAGATAATTGTCAAGACGAACATCCAACAGTATTTGTACAGCAGAATAATTGTATTCTTCGCCTGAAATGTTAGCAAAAATAAATAAACTTAAATAAAAAGAAAAATATTCTTCTGATAAACTGGTCAGACATCTGTGGTGCGCTAATTTGGACACACTCTTAAGTTGGGCACGTTGGTTCCTCAAGTGGGGTTCTTATTCCAGTGTTCTTAATGATAATAAACAATAAAAACAGCATTAATTTGAAGAAAAATTTTGGTGATGCTTTAGTTAATATCCCAAAGATATAAAACCAGCCTAAAAATCACAACAAAATCATAATTAAAGCAACATAAAATAACAATTACTGATAAAATGTGCAGTGTTTAATCTTAAAAGGAGCGAAAAAATAATAAAACATTTGTTGTATTTACAAAACAAACCTAGTGTTCAAGAAATCATTGTAACACGTCAAAACCTCTTTTCTACGTGACCAGTTTCTGAATGTAATAGCTTCAATTGACATAAATAAATAAATATATTATATAAATAAATAAATAAACAATTGGGCTATATTTGTTTAAAAATTGCTCTGGTCTGGTCTGAAGATTGTCGAAGCTTTTAAAATACAAAAAACTCAAATACAAAAAAATTTACAGGGGACTCAAAAAATGTGCAGACAAAGATTGCACGGGACCCAATCTGCTTTTTTATTAATACCAGTGTGACTTGAAATAACAAAGTTAAAAAAGGGCATTATTACATATTTTTGGGTGGTTATATTGCAACCTATTTTTACAGAATGCTTTGACAGTCATAAAATCTTCATCGTTTAACATATGGTAATGGTGATTGATAAATATCAAGGAACACACATAACCTGTGTTTCAACGTTGTAAAGGGTTGGTATTAACATAAATTTGTGTTTTTAGAGATATGCAGGGAAAAATAGCGTCAAATAACTATAATAACAATTTAAGAAAGAAAGAATTTATTTTAGCAAAATCTATAAATCCATATGCACAAAAAGCACACAATGAAATGTGGTTATTTAAGAGAAAAAAAATCACAATAATTGTACTACCAAAAAAGCAAAACACAGGAATCAAAGTACAATAACGCTTTACAAACACTAAAAACATATACAAAGGAAAAAATTGGGAAACCATCAAAAGAAAATAAAGAAACAGAGAAAAAATGTTTTGAACATTATTTGCTTAAAATGAAAGTGTTCATTATTGCGATCCTATTAAGAGAAAAAATCTGTGTGCAATCTAAAAGCAACACAGCTTGTTAAGCTAAAAAAAGTTCAAAAGGCTTAAGCTTTAATGCTTAAGCACTGATAATGAGCATGACAATTTTAATATTGAACAACGCTGAGCATTAATTTAGTGACTTTTTAAAAATTTTGACTGATTCAGCAGTAACCTGGGAAGGATTTAGAGTGTTACATTTTGAAATAGTGCGATTTGGAAAGCAGTATTTTCTGGCATCTATTCTGCTATCCATAGCAGCCAGGTTCTGATCAACTTAGCTTTTTAGTGGGGTCGACCTGGGGTGTCCAGTGTCCAAAGCAAAACAGTTTTAAACCATAATAACTTTAATAATTGTTCTTTTTATAGAATAATACTACATTTTATTGAATAAAAAGCGATATTCTGGTGTAAAAAGGGTGTAAAAACATGAATATGTGTTAAAAATTCACGTTTTTGAAAGAAAATTTAGTATAAATAAAGTACCTAAAATTTTCTCAAGGGTGGAGGGGGGGCGGTCAGGTTTCAAATTCTAGAGGAGGGTCAGGGGTAAAAAATTCGAAAATTTGGGGGAAGGGCCCCCCTCTGATTTTTGTCTAGGAGGGTGGTGCCAAAATTTCGAGGCTAGGGAGATGTGGACCCCACCCTACCGCCGCCCCCCCTTTCTCACCTATGGCTGCCGCCCCCAGACCCCCCCCCCCCTTCAGGGTTAGTAGTTGCCCCCCCCCCCCCCCGACTGCACCCCTCCCCCCAAAATGAAATCCTGGGCACGCCACTGTTTCCAGATTGTTGGGATTTTGCTGGTTTTGAGGGATTGGTTGAATAAGTCAGTGAGGTATTGTAAGCCTTTTGTGCTAAAGTTTTTGAGATGAAAAATAGATAAGCCATCTGGACCAAACGCTTTGGAGTTGTTGGCTTGCTGGATTGCTTTTTGTACTATTGGGGGCAAGGGTAATGTTTTCACAAAAAAATTATCAAAATCGAACACAAAAAGTTTGACTCCGCACCGCACCTTTAAGTAATGTAATGGTTCCTACTGAGGAGCTCCTTCGTGTTATTACATTTTAAAGAAAGTTCTTAGGCTAAGGAGCGAAAGATATTTTTTGATGTGTTTATTTTTTATAATTATAAATAATATATATTTAATACTTTTTTGTGTCTTTTTTTTTTTCACGTTTTTTGTTTCATTGTACGTTTAATTTGTCCTTTTTCATATCATTCAATACTTTTAATTCATCCGGTTTGTAATCATTTATTTTTAGTTTGAAATTATGCATTTTAATTCTTTTTTTTATCTTAATATAAAATACTTCACAACTTTTAGTACCGAAATCTCCTTCATAAAAAATTTTTCTTTTTCTGTTTATTACAATTAGCTGTCAAAAATGACTAATTTAAAATTTGGAATCATTACAAGACCATATGCTGGCAGCAGCAAACCTTTAAATTAAAACCTTATCCCAAAAAATAAATCTGAAAATGTTATTTTTTTTGTTATTTTTTTCGAATTTCCAGGGGGTTTTTTTTTTCAAAAAAAACACATATTTTCAAAGTTTAAATCTTACTACAAAATTGGCAAATAACACAGCTAAAAAATGCTCCTTTTTAAGTGTTTTCTTATACTTACAAACATGTTTCCCTTTTGTCAACACAAAAACATATTTTTAAATACTATGTCTCTCAACTTTTGTCAATATCCAAATGTAATTTTTTGAAGTAATTCTTTTTTTTTCATGTAAAAACGTTTGAATCCTCAATCTGGTCTAAATTGCGTATTTTAATTGCGAAAGAGCCAATAAAAATCATCAATTATGACGTAATGACAAAAATTTGCATGGCGTAAAGAAGTTTTTTTTAAATTCTAACGAAAATTTATTTTGCGTTTTCGTTGGATTTTTTGGACCATTTTTTTACATTTTAAATCAAAATAAATTTAAAAAATTTAGAACTAATCTTCTTAAGTTTATTATTCTTGCAAAACTTTTAAATTTAGAGATTTGCTGTTACCAGAATACGGCTTGGAATGCTTTCAAATTTTATATTCGTCATTTTTGACAGCTTCCTGTAAGCTTAATATTAGACTTAATAATTTGCGAAAAAACGCGAAAACTGCGCGCATTTAACGCATCCTATAAAAATTTGAGCGAGCTGATTTCGCTAAAATTTTCAGAAAAAACTTGAAAAAATATGTTCTAACAGCGTACCAAGTTGTTTTTCTTATCTTGTACTAATAAAAAAGTTTTGTTTTTTTTTTGTGACCAGGTTTTTTCCACCGCATTGGCCGTAGTGATGCCGTCATAGAAAAGCAATTTTTTTCTAACCTTTTCAAAAGATAGCCGTAGCCAAGCAAGTGTCTAAGCTATGCTCCGATATATGTCCCGTACATATTCTACCTTAGGTTATGGAGATATAATCTTTAAAAGTTCAAGTTTTGTCGCCAGTCCGCATCATTTTTGTATTGACTATAGTTCAAAATTATTTTTACTAATTTTCAAGCGCATCACTTGCCAGGAGAATAAATTCTATTGTAGGAATGTGAATATATCATAAAGAAAAAAGACTTTAATGGTTATGTATCATCAAGTTTACCTGGCATCGCTATTGAATTTTCAGATTTAAATCTAGCTCTTGGGGATTATTTGATATTTTTTGCTGATGCTCACTTAAATCAAAGTACAGAAATATTTAGGTATCTGTTTAAATTATGTCTCATTTAAAATATGTGTATTCTATATTTGTAACTTTCTTTTACTTACAAATTCACATTTAAGAATAGAATTTACTTACAAATTCACATTTAAGAATATTGTACGTCAAAGAATAGAAATGGAACCTGGATCTTGAATCAGTGATTTTTATTGGGAGCAGCTTAGTTGCAAAAGGACTTCTTAGCATACGCGTAAGGCTGCACTATACTGTGAGACTTTCGTCGTGATAGATGATATTTGTAGGTGACATTTGTAGGTGATACTTGGCTGCAGGAATCCCACTTGAATATTTTAGTTTTACAAAAGAATCGCCATGTTATTCCTTCAACGAAAAGATTTTGGATATTTTTGGTGTTCGCTGAACAGGATAGGAATGGTTTTTTGCCTTTGTTCGTTGTTCGCCCCTGGCCTTTTGTGGGAACAAAGGAAGCCACAGAAAGGCAGGCCAAGTGGACTTTGCAGTCAGAGGCTAGTGGCAAGTTTGAGACCTTGCTGTATTGCGCTTGGCTATATTAGACATTTTTTAGGATTCAATGCATATCCGTCTTGCACACTGCACCACCCAGTCATTTAACTCCGCGTTTTCCCTCTTGGAAAATAGTTGGGCTTCGCTAGGAGGGGTTTCTCACGCCATACCGCTCTTCGAGCTTTAAGGGAATGGAAGGCCTCCTGAAATTTTTTAGCTAGTGAGGGAGAAGGGTTTACAAATTTGTAAGAACACCTTCAACAAAAAAGAAAATGTTTCTTATGCGTAGGTAAGGATAACCTCGTCCAACTCATGGTAAAGAAAATTTTCTTTCTTCTAGACTCCCAACTATACAAAGTCAATTGTACACAATACAATACTTAAAGGTGCTTGACCCAGCCAAGCTTAGAGGTGAATATTTTCCCCACGAAACTAGAATGGAAAAATCTCAATAATCGCCTGGGGAATGATATTTGGGTAGGTAAAAATAGGGAAAAAGGGGGATTTTTCAAATCGCTAAAAATGTTTTAAAATTGCCAAAAAAGCTCTAAAACAGTAAAAACTGAATGGAAAGTAAAAAATAAACCTTGTGATATGTGAACAAACATTTACCACATTATATTGTGTTAAATTTACTAAAATAACAAACTTTTAAAATGTCTTAGAGTTGGTAGAGAAGGTTGGGTGGGGGAGAAAAAAAGAGGAACGCCAAAAATGGCATTTTGAAAAGAGAGAGGAGTCGCCTTTTAGGGAAGAAACACGGAGGATTAACTGTCTCTTATGCCAACACATCAAAAACTAACACATCACCAGACCTGTGCACTGCCCCCCGGGGTTAAAACTGGGGGGGTAATTCCAAAATGTGGGGCACGGGGGGCAAGCAAGGGAGAAAGAAAAAAAAGAGAAAAAAGAAGATAAAAGGGAAAAAAGGGACAAAAAAAGCGAAAATAAGGTAAAAAATAGGTCTAAAATGACTTAAAATACATTGAAATAAGCTAAAAACTGAAAAAAATTCGCGATGATTGCGTCATCATAGGTCAAAAATGGCGTCATAATTTTAGGGTACTTTTTCATTATTTGGGGTACTTCCAATAGGAGCAATGTGTTACATATAACGTATTGCTGGGTTAATTTTACAGTTTTAAAGTTGCTCTTGTAACTGTATTTCAGTTTTAACTTTATATGTTAACAGATGTATCAAAATCGCTAACTATCAAGAATAGTTTTTCTGAAATGAATATCTAAAATTCGGTTTAATCACTTTATTAGCATTATTTTCTTTTAAAGTAAAAATATACAATATTCAAGTTTATATAAGCATAGTTTTTAGGCAGCTAAGAGTGAGAGAAGGGGTAGAGGTGGTTGGTTACCGGCGGTAAATTGCATCTTAAATTCTGGGAAGGATGTATGGAAAATTTTGAAATCTAAAAGAGGGTCAGTGTGTGTCTTGTGGATTTTCAAAACAAAATACTTTAGAGGTGTCAGATTAAAATTCTGGAGGTGAGCCAGATTAAAAAAAGAGAACTTTTCTGAGGAGAACTCGATTTTTGTCTAGGAGGGAGGTTCAAAATTTTGAGGTTAAAGGACCCCATCATACCTCTCCACTTCATGGATAGAAATCTCATTAAATAATCATGTTTTTGATTGGTGAACACTTTTTTTTGTTTTTTTGGTCATTTTTTGGCCAATCATTTTTGGGTGATTTTTCATTTTCCTGGCAAAAGCTAACGTTTTGGCGGGCCCATACCTTTTGCCGAGCTTTTGCCAGCTAATTTCAGCTTAGCCGCGCCTTAGCTTTAGTACTAAGCAGAAAAAACCCTTTAGTACTAAAGAACTTTAGCTTTAGCTTTAGTACTAATGACACCCGTAATTAAAACTAAATTAAAATTATATTTATTTGCCCTAAGTTCAACCAAATTAAACAAACAAAAACCAATATTTAAAAGAATAGCTACAGCGAGCTACATTTTGATTGAATTTAAATTAACCACAAATTATTTTATTATTATTGTTTTAAATTAAACTCCAATTCCACCAGGACGCAACATTACTTAAACACTGAATGTTGTTGGATTAATACCAGCAGTTCATTTTCTAATACTTGAAATGGTTAAAATAAGAAAATAAAAATAAAGATATACCAATTTATGTCTGAAAACGTCGCTTATTGTGCAGAAAGACATTAAGAAATCATGAAAAATTACTTTCTGTCATAGTATATGTTTTTTACCTATGTTTTTATATTAATATATTCATATAGAATAAATATTACAGATTTTATATAAGATTTTGGCTCATATTATGTAAATTACAAAATAAACTGACTCAGTTCCCTACGTTTAAATTAAAACGAAATTCAAAACATTCAATGTTTATTCTAGCTGTATTTTCTACGGACTTCAGGCCTCGTAATAAAATTAATTTAAAATACAATGGGCATTTCCGTCATTGTTTTTTTATAATTATTCTGCGCGGGGGCTGTCGCGACGCGACCGCTCTGTGGCTTCTACAGTGCCTTTCAGTTTAGTCATGTTTTGAATATTAATTTAATTCGTTTTGAATATTAATTAATATTAATATTAATTAATATTAATTCGTATTTTAATTCGTATATTAATTATTATTAATTAATTAATATTAATTAATATTAATTAATTAATATTAATATTAATTAATATTAATTCGTTTTTAATATAATTTGTTTTGAATATTAATTTATTCGCCTGTTTAGCCGCACGTCCGCGTCTGGGATTCGGTGACGCTGCATACGCAGCAAGTGATCGGAATCGGGGAATTCGAGCGGGCGGTTTCCTGCGTCGCTTTTAGCAAAAGCGACGGGGGCGCCATCTTGGCGGCTGTTGACGAAAGCTACGAGCACACCCTCTCCCTGTGGGACTGGCAGAGGCGAAAGAAAATTACCGAAACAAAGGTAAGTAATTTAGTTTCTACTAGTGTTGTAAAAAGTTACTTTTACTTTTACTTAAAGTAATAAAAGTAACGGATTTTGGATTACTTTTACTTTTACTTTTACTCGACTTTTAAAATTTCAAATACTTTTACTTTTACTCTTACTCGGATTTTCCACTGCAAATACTTAAATTAATTTAAGTAAAGCTTAAGTAATTTCAATGGGTTGATTTCCTATGGGCTTGTTGTAAAATAAATGGCAAAAGACAATTTTTTATGCCGCTAACACGCTAAAACCATTTATTTTGACTAAAAAACTTATTAAAATGATAATTATGCATAAAATTAGGAAAAAAATTTTAAAGCGGAGCTTTGGAGCTCCAAAATGGTATTTTGCTCCGTTTCAAAAATACTTTTATTATACTTTTACTCTTACTTTTACTTAAAAAAATAGGTCTTACTTTTACTTTTACTTTACTTAAATAAAATTTTGACCATTACTTTTATTTTTACTTTACTTAAATTAAAAAATCACAAATTACTTTTACTCTTACTTTACTTAAATTAAAATTTTTCAATTTACTTTTACTTTTACTTAAAATAATTCAAAATCAATACTTTTTACAACACTAGTTTCTACAATAATATAATTATATATTTACAATATTTTATTATAAACATTTTGCCAGTTATTACCGATAGTTAAAATAATTGGAAACATTATAAATTGAATTTAAAATATTTTTATATATTTAAATATAAAAAATGTAGAAAACAAAGTTTATTAAATAATTTAAAAACAAGGAAATTTTTATTTTAACGGCAGTCATTTACGCATTTTATATTTTTAGGTGCATTTTCCACTAAACGGTAATTCAACGTAATATAAATATTTTTGTTTAAAAGACTATGTTGTACAGGTAAAAAATTTAAAAAAATACTGAGAAAAACTGTATGAATCATGATTTGACTAAATTTTAAATCTCAGTATTTCATAAAAATTATCCCAATTGTTTCATAAAACTGTTTCGAAATGCTTCAAAAAATTGTTTAAATTTTATAAAATTACTTCATATAAATAAACAAACAAAAAAAACATAAATATTTTAGAGTGCCAACGAACAAGTGTTTGCCTGCGAGTTTCACCCCACTGAAAAACATTTAATTGTCACTTGTGGGAAAAATCAAATAAGTTTTTGGTCATTTGATGGCGTCGTCCTTACAAAAAAACTGGGAAATATTGAGGTATTATTTATGTTTTTAATGCTTCAATGTATAATTTAAAAAAAAAATTAAAAAAAAAACAAAAAATACAAGAATTAAACCTGTAAGCTACAATTTTAATGCGTTGCCGATTGATATATTGTGACGTTTTACACGGCGCACTGTACATTTTAAGTATATATTGTACATTTACTGTGCAGTTTTAAACAACCTACAGTACTGGACTTATTGTCGACTTTGATGAACCGGTGTCGCGGGATATTTTTCCCCCTTCTTTTTTCTCCCTGGAAGATCTATCCCGGTAAAAAGCCGGGATAGTTTTTCACCCCGGAAAAACTATCCCGCTAAAACACCGGTTAAATCTTTCCCCCCTCGGTAAACTCTTTCCCCCCGGAAAGACTATCCCGGTTAAAAACCGGGATATTCTTTCCCCTCTCTTTTTTATATTGTTGTTCGTTTGTTATAAATTTTAGCTTGGTCTTAAGGTTTTGCTTAGGCTGCTTAGGGAAACTAAGGTTTAAAATGGTTAAGGTAGTTCATGGGTTTTATGTCAATAATTTTATGAATTTATGAAAGTATCATGATAACAAAATAATCATTTTAATTTAATGACGTGTTTTTGAAGAATGCGCAGAATTAATATTATAAACTTTATGCAAATTTTTGAAGGGGGGGGGAAGAATATACCGGTAAAAACTTACCCCCTGATTATAACGCTAAAATAGAAAATTACAAACAAAATTAAAATCGTAAGTAAACATGTTTTAATGGAATTTATTACATAAAAATTGGTATTTGAGCTAATAAAGGTATAACTATTCAAATTATTTTTAAAAATTTAAGGTTTATATGATTTTAAAATTAAAAAGCATGGGAGAAAATCTATCTCTGTACATGTATATTCTTTCCTCGCGGAAAAGAATTTACCGAGGGGGAAGAATATACCGGGATAGTTTTTCCGGGGGGTTTAGAGGGGAAAGAATATACCTTGACACCGGCTTCAGACGTTTTTTCTCAAAAAAGAATATTTTACGTGTAACACAAAAAAAATTAAAAAAAAACATCAAAAACAAACTTCAAAACTGTTATAATAAGTTTACAAGTTTATATTTATTCGTATATTAACTTTTATACTAGGTATAATATGTAGATTTTTTTGCTTTAGGGCAGAGACAAGCCGAAGTATGTTTCGTCGTTACTCTGACACAATGAGCCAGATGCGTCGTAAAATACTCGTAACTGTGACTCTTTTTATATCTTAAAACCCAACTAATATAAACAAAATGAGTCAGAGTCACGTTGATTTTATAGTCATTGTGACTCTTTTTGTCAGAGTAACGACGGTTTTATGCGTGGCATTTACCGACAACGGTCGCGTCATATCAGGAGATTCCAATGTTCATATTTTTTTACTTATTTTTTACATTTTTTTACATTTACATTTTTACATTACATTTACATTTTACATTACATTTTACATTTACATTTACATTTTACATTTACATTTACATTTTACATTACATTTTTTACATTTTTTTTACATTTTACATTTTACATTTTTTTACATTTTACATTTACATTTACATTTTACATTTACATTTACATTTTTTACATTTTTTTTACATTTTTTACATTTTTTACATTTTTTACATTTTTTACATTTTTTTACATTTTTTACATTTTTTTTACATTTTTTACATTATTTTACATTTTACATTTACATTTACATTTTACATTTACATTTACATTTACATTTACATTTTTTACATTTTACATTTTATATTTTTTTACATTTTACATTTACATTTACATTTTATATTTACATTTACATTTTACATTACATTTTTTACATTTTTTACTTATTTTTTACACTTTTTTTTACATTTTTTACATTTTTTACATATTTTTTTACTTTAGGGCAGAGACAAGCCGAAGTATGTTTTATGCGTGGCATTCACCGACGATGGTCGCGTCATATCAGGAGATTCCAACGGCGCGTTGTCTGTATGGGACCATAACAATGGAAAACAAATTTATCAAACGTCTAAGGTGAAAACCCTTAGATTCGTTTAAACAATTTGTTCAAAAGACAGGTTTTATTTCAGGTCCCCGATTCTTAAACTTTGTTCTTCTATTACATGAAAAAAGATATTGCGTTGGAAATTGCATTTATAGTGTCAGTATTTAGATTTTGATCTGTAAAACTAAAATTGAATAGAAAAGTATCACTAGATTCCCAAGTACGCAGAAAAAATTCAGAATGAAATATTAATGATTAGAAAAAAAAGCAGGTTATTTTAACAAACTGCATCTAAAGGCAAGACAACTGCGTGGTTGGGCAGAATCAATCAAAATATTAATGTTTACTTTTATTTACAAAAACCATTAAGTTAAAAATCTTGATAATTACAAATTGATGATTATAAATTATGAGAAATGGGATTGTTTTGATTAGTTATCACATAATCTCCATGTGTGGTTTGCTTATAAATTTGTGTAACTATTTGGCAAATAAAAAATGGAGAATTATATCAATATGATTAACAAAATGAAGAGGAAAAAAAACACAACTCGATTAAATAATACAAGTTTATTGTCTATTCCTCTGGTAATATCCGTTCATATCGAATTTATTTGTTATTTACGGTTTTTAACTTTTTATTGTTTAAAATATTACGAAGCCTAATTGTAATCTAAAAACGATTCTCCGCCATCTCCTTTTACGTTAAACTCCCAAAATAATAAATACTGTTTGAATTAAAATTAAAGCTTGTTTGAGACATGGTAAAAAGGCAAAAATAGAGTAAAGATTTTATTTCCAACGTTTCGATCCGTTAAAACAGATCTTCATCAGGGTTTTAACGTAAGTGCCACTTACGTTAAAACCCTGATGAAGATCTGTTTTAACGGATCGAAACGTTGAAATTAAAATCTTTACTCTATTTTTGCCTTTTTACCATGTCTCAAACAAACTTTAATTTTAATTATGACCATCAAGGCAACTCTAAAAGACTTCGTAACCGTTTGAATTAGTCTGAACAGGGAAATCAGGGAAATTTAGTTTGGCGCCTGACAAGGAATTATAACACTGCGGGCAAAGCGAAACTCTATTTTCCTATTTTTTATTTAAAATTTATATATCAGGGGCCTATTTCATAAAGATTGTTTTTAATTAATTTACAGCTGTAAATTAATAAACGCATATTTTTCTTTTGTATTTTTAATTAAAAAGTATATTAATCAAATTGCATTTAGAATTTAAAAAATTACATGTCTGTAAATTCCGTGAATTTCACAGTTACGTACGTATTTTTTAATTAATAAAATAAAAAGAAACGAAATGCGTTTATTAATTTACAATTACAGAAATCTTTATGAAATAGGCCCCTGTTGCTAAAATCACAAAAATAATTAGATATCGATGGGTAATCATGTTAATAATATTGCTAAATGAATATTAAAATAAAATAAGATTGATGGTTTTAATCAAAATTAATGCTGAATCAAAAAATTTTTTAATTATAAAATAATTTTTTAAATTAATTATTATAAACTTTTAATAATGTTAATTAAAAATTATATTCAATATGTTTATTTCCAACTGTTTATTTTAGATTCACCAGGGCGGTGTTTTTTCTGTATGCCCACTAAATGGCGGCAAACTGCTTAGTGGTGGAGGCAAGGACCACCGTATAGTGGAATGGAACATGAATTTAACGCCTACTGGCAAAGAAACTATGGTATTTGTTGTTTTCATACTAATTTATAAAATTCCGCAACATTAAAAAAAATTATGTTGCTTATATTAACATTAGTGAAGTGGGAACAAGCATCTTACAAGGTGACTGTAAAGTTCTACTTTTCCCAATGACTCATAAATTCTTAGGGTGAAATGATGCGAAAACAATTTTACCGTAAAACAATTTAATGAAATTTTAAAAATTTTCCGATTCAATATTTAAATTAACGTATTAAACTTAACGATGGCGGCCAAATTAAAAAAAATTAATAATTGGCTTGAGTTTGTTAAAATAAAATTGTTATAATTAAATAAAAATACCTCTTTTATTGCAATTACGTTAGTTTTGATGTTTTTCTGAAAGAAATTCCAGACTAACAGGGTTTCGCGTTGTAGCTCATGATTTGTTTAAAGATTATATCACATTATAAAAATAAGATTTATTAGTTTACGTACAGTTATTATTATAATATGATTGTGTTGTTTTAATATTTATTTGCTAATGCGCTTTAGGTTTGTTTGGTCAATTTTTTAGGGTGACATGTCGATGCATTGTTTATGCAATACAATATTTCGCATTTATAATCATAAATCTAATGTGTCACAATATAAATAAATTTGTATCAAAATACGCAGGTATTTACAATCACCATTATCTAGCGGTACTCACACACTTTTCTTTGGTAAAAAAGCAAATATTTAGATCCCGGAACTCACAGGACCCGTTCGAACATTGGCTCAGGGAAAAGGAAATTCTGTTTTGGTTGGAACTACGCACAACTGCATTTTGGAAGGATCTGTGGAACTGGGATTTCACAATATACTTCAGGTAGTAGATATTGCTATTTTTTAATATATTTGCGTTGTGATGTTTTGTTAATTAGTTAAACTGGAAGATGTACATTTAAAATATGATTTTTCCAATATTCTAAAAGTTTTGCCCCAATCCACTATTTTTAAATTGAATTTAATGGTAAATGAATGAACGATGATAATTGTTATTAAAGAAGAATTATTTTATATTTAGCGAAACCAGTGTTTACATGAAGTTTTATGATAAATTTCTGAAGTTTTATGTTAATAAGTTGTATTGTATCAATAACCTAATTACAATATTCGATAGAAATTTTTTGTGCTGGAAAGTTCAAGCCAAGGTTTTTTAGTTCCTCTTCCATTTGGAGCTCACTGACTAATGTTCCAACAGAATATTGGTTAATCAAATTTAAAAACCTGTATAAATTGACGTGATTTTTAGGGTCTAACAATGAACTCTGGGATTTATGTATTCATCATTCTATAGTTCTAGTTGTCTTTTATTATTATGGCTTTAGGAAGTCTAGGTCACGTTTTTTTCTCCTTACTCACTGAGTCTCACTGAGCCAAATTCCAACAGAACATATTATTCAAATAAAAATTAAGGTCTCTAAAGACCTTTAAAAGCTCATTTAAAAGCTCTTATCTAATGCAGTTAAAACTGAATAAAATTGAAGGCTGCTATAAATCGGCCTGTTGTTAGAGTCACGACTATGAACTCTGGGGATGTATGCACCCATTCATTGTAACAGTTGTTCCTGATGTTTATGGCTTTGGGAAGTCTAAGTCTTCCTTTTTTTGTCTTCTATTCCATTGAATTCATTGAGACATATTCAAAGAGAATGTCTCTTATGACCTTTAAAAAAAGGCTCTAAAGCTTTTACAAAGTCCGAGGTGTTTAGGGTCACAACGACGAACTCTGGGGACTGTGCATACATCCAAGCCAGCAGCAATTTGCTACCGGTGGTTACGATCGCACCGTTCGCTTGTGGGACACCATATCCAAGTCTTTTATGTGGACCAAAGAGCTTGCGGTAAGTAATTTTTTTTAATCCACGATATTTCACGAACTTTGCTGTAGACGCAGCCTTTGCAATTTTAAACGTCACCATACGCGCCTCACAGTAAACGTTCGACTCGGTTTGATGTTGCCCTGCGCGATTAAAATTTTCGCATTTGGAGATTGAATATCATGGATTGTTTAAACAATACATTAAAAAATTTAAAAAATAAAAGAAAAAAAATTTGTATTGAAATGCTCAAGTGAGCTGATTATTTATTGACACATCGTAGTTAAACCGTTCATCAGGTAAGTATAGCCGGCACCCAGCACGATATTTACTGTAATTAAACCGTGTTGTGCGGTTTTGTAGTAATTACCGCGCTGGATGCCGGCTATACTCACATGTTAAATGAAAAGATGAGCGGTTTAACTACGATGTGTTTATAGAAAAGAATTAATTTACTCTGATAAAAATAATGCAATACGACAAATTCTTGTTTTTCAATAGAATTTTGGATTCATGTGGTTGATTATCCCTGGTACAACTTTTTCAGGTCTCTTTTAATGGCTACAAACCAAATAACAACAAAAACCGTAAAATATTAACAAAAATAATAATAATAATAATATTGATAAGTGTCTCATTTTTCTTTTACTATATATTTTTGATAATAGTAATAATTATAGTGAAAACGGATGACAACGGTAAAAAGAATAATTATAAGCAGAATTAAAGTGTTTGGCTTTAGGACCCATGTCAGTCGCTGTGCTTTCACCCTAGTGGTGCCGTATTAGCGGTGGGAACCACAGTTGGCCGCTGGATTGTGATCAGTACCACTTTCCGTGACGTTATTTATGGATGCAAAGATGGAAACGACATTATTTCAAAGGTATATAGAAATGATGAAATGATATATCAAAAAGAATATGGTGCCGAGAAGGGTTAAATGTTGGATTTGTGGCGCAGTGACAGAACGCGTGTCTTAAGTCATTAAAGTCAAGTTCCGACCGGAATAATAAAGGTCTGATATTATAAAAATTATTGCTGTTATTTTCATTATTTGGTTACTTTTTTAGTGTGGATTACTCGACCTTAAATATTCTGTGTTAGGGAAATCTTTTTGATTTTTTAGCATTTATATTTACATTTACATTTAATTTTGCATCTTAATATTATATGTAAGCTTGGTAGACGACGCCAGGGTAAACTACATGTATATAGAAAACGCGGTGACTTGGCTGAGGATCGTTTTGTATACAAATATTAAGATCGATACGTCTTTAGACATTGAAAGTTTAACAACTCCTGTTGAGACTACGTTTCAAAAATATCACGCCTTACCTTAGGAAAATCTGAGGGGTGATAATGTAGCGTAGCACGCCAGTCAATGCATTAGCAGTTTCAAGTCCAGTATCGTCCATTTTTTTAGGCCAAAAGCTAAATAATAGTTAATTGTTTTGCATTCTTTTTTTCTCTCTCAAAAAATCATTCTTCTTTTTTATTCGGCCTCATGTTTCTATACGTCACATAAATGTTTCGGCCATTTCATATTTCTCCCAGTAACCAAAGAACAAAAGCCCAGAGTTCGATTATAGCCTTTGGCTTGATTTGCCTATAGCTGGAAAACAGAGATAATTTCTGTAAAATCATAAATTTTAGCTAGCTTATTCTCCTGATGGAAATATGTTGGCGGTCGCTTCTCACGACGGAAATGTGTACATGTACACAGTGAACAATAACGGGACCAAATATGACAGAATCGGAAAGTGCGGGGTAAATTTATTTTTGGTATTATTCTTTTGTAGTCCATTCTATTATTTATTCCAGCATGCGCGATCGTTATTGCGGCTTAGACCCCCATTGCGTATGGCGCCTCGCGTCTGGGTACGGGGCGCGGTAGAAAATTTTAGTATTGAGTAGTGTTGTAAAAAGTTACTTTTACTTTTACTTAAAGTAATAAAAGTAACGGATTTTGGATTACTTTTACTTTTACTTTTACTCGACTTTTAAAATTTCATATACTTTTACTTTTACTTTTACTCGACTTTTGAAATTTCAAATACTTTTACTTTTATTCTTACTTGGATTTTCCACTGCAAATACTTAAATTAATTTAAGTAAAGCTTAAGTAATTTCAATGGGTTGATTTCCTATGGGCTTGTTGTAAAGTAAATGGCAAAAGACAATTTTTTATGCCGCTAACACGCTAAAACCATTTATTTTGACTAAAAAACTTATTAAAATGATAATTATGCATAAAATTAGCAAAAAAACTTTAGAACGGAGCTCTGGAGCTCCAAAAACCGATATTTTGCTCCGGTTCAAATTTACTCTTATTATACTTTTACTCTTACTTTTACTTAAAAAAATAGGTTTTACTTTTACTTTTACTTTACTTAAATAAAATTTTGACCATTACTTTTACTTTACTTAAATTAAAAAATCACAAATTACTTTTACTCTTACTTTACTTAAATTAAAATTTTTCAATTTACTTTTACTTTTACTTAAAAGAATTCAAAATCAATACTTTTTACAACACTAGTATTGAGTTGCAAATGGCAAAATTCCTTATCCAAATTTTAGACCCTTTGGTCTCAAAAATCGCAAAAAGTAAAGTTATTGTTTATTTTCTTAGTAAAAATTTCTTACCATAAAAATAGAATCTCAGCAAAGTTTATATCAAACTCGGATCAAGTTTGGAGCAAAGAAACTTAGAGCCTACTAATTTTAGCACCAATTTCAAAACCTTGGCTAAATTCAAAACTTGTATTTTAATAAGGTCTTAACGTATAAACATTATAAAATTGATATGAAAATAATAAAAAAGACGTAATAAAATTGCAAACACCTTAATCACGTCTTACATTTAAGGACTGCAAAATTTAAAATTTAATTTTTATTCAATTATTTCTGTATCATACCTGCTAGCAAAAGTTTGTATATAGGTTTAACTATGTTTAAAACCAAACCTCATTATATAATAACTTTTTTATCTCAATTGGTCCGATCATAAATTTATAGTACTACACTACCTGTGTGACGACCCAAAGTAGAAGCGAATATAACCAGCTGCTGAAAAATTTAGACAGCCAAATTTATTGAAAAATTTGGCCGATACAGGAATTGAACCCGTAACCTTCAAAGTCAACTTTGGCGTGCTATTCATTACACAAAAGACCGGACAATAAATTTGGAAAGATAATCGCCTTTTATTAACACTTGTATTTTGAGTTTTCATGGAAGGGACACATACGCCGTATGTGTCACACCTAGGAGAAAACTATACAACTACATACTTTTCCTTAAACGTCTATTTAGCTCATCAAGCCCTAATCTACACAAAGATTTTTAATTATTATATAATCTGCATATGAAATATAAATTAAAAACGATAGCAAAAATAGTGTACTCAAATAACTGAAAGTGCGTTCGCAAGTTTTGAATCCCCTTAATTTTTTTAAGTGAAAAACCGCGCAAAAAAAATGAATGTAGTATTTATTATACTGAGCAACCAATCCGTAAAGCACAACTCAAACTAATGTAAATTAAACGACATCTTATGCAAATTATTTATTATTTTTATTATTTATTTATTCCCTCTTCCTTTCTATTATGAATTGATTAAATTTGTTTTTTAGACACATTCCAGTTTTGTTAATGGATTGGATTGGTCATCTGACGGAAATTTTATCAGGACAAACTCCGCGGATCACGAAGTTTTATACTGTAATTTTATTAAAATTTTAAAATTTTTAAAATATAAAATTTAAAATTTTAAATTTAAATTTAAATTTAAAATTTAAAAATTTAAATTTAAATTTAAAATTTAAAATTTCAAAATTTAAATTTAATTTTTAATTTTCAATTTTTAAATTTAAATTTCATTTTTAATTTTTAAAATTTAAATTTAATTTTTAATTTTTAATTTTAAATTTTAATTTTAAATTTAAAATTTAAAAATTTAAATTTAAAGTTAAAATTTAAAATTTCAAATTTTAAATTTAATTTTTAATTTTTAATTTAAAATTTAAACTTTAAAAATTTAAATTTAAAATTTAAAATTAAAATTTTAAAACTTTAAAATCACGAAGTTTTATACGAAAATTTTATCAGGACAAACTCCGCGGATTACGAAGTTTTATACTGTAATTTTATTAAAATTTTAAAATTTAATTTTACAAACTATGTAACTGCTCCCGTTCTGATAATGTTTCAAAAATATATGGCCTTTTAAATAGAGTTCTTATGCAAAAGCTGGCGGGTAATGGGGTGACGAGCACCGTCAGTGAGGTACTGACGCTGGGGAATTATTTACTGAATTGCCCATTTTTAAACCAAAAGTAGCAAATTTTTTCGCACTTCTTCTTTAAAAAAACTTGATTTTTTTTGTTACAGATGTTACAATTAGAAAAATAGCAAAAAATTAAGCAATTAACACTTTCTCGCAATGGACTTAAATGCGGAACCCCCGGAACACCGGAACCGGAACCGGAATTAAGATTTTCCGAAATTCCGTAACAGAAACCGGAGCTGAATTCCAAATTTTGCTCGAATCATCCGGAACCCGGAATCGGAACTGCCTATAAAACTGCAAAACCCCAGGAACACCGGAACCATAACCGGAATAGAGATTTTTAATAAATCCGGAACTGGAATTCTAAATTTTGCCGGGAATATTGGAAACCTGGAACCGAAACTGCCCATCCGAAACGACTTTTCGATCCTTATCTCGTCTCATACACGGAATGTAAATCGCGTTTCTCTGCTCATTGTATAAGAAAAGGTTGGAGTCGTAAGTTTAGCATGTAATCCATAATATTCCGTGAAGTCACAATTGTTAACTTGCTTATAACCGCGCACTAAGTGCTGAATGGGTGACCTTGTGTGAGGCTGCTGCATATTCCAAAATTTTTTCTTTGATAACTTATAAGCTCCAATATTATAATGATTGCGCCCATATAGGAAAAATTAATCTTACAAAATTTACTGGATTAATACTGAGCCGCGCTTTAACCTTCAGAAATAATGAGAAAAGGTTACATTAGGTAGAGATGAAGTCCATCAGGATTAAATTATGTGAGTGGCCAATGTGTCTATGAATATGAAGTTATATATGTTTTCTATATTGTTTTGCTATATATTATTTATACTATTGACTTCGTATTGTTGCAAACGCAACTACTTCCATAAAGTTAGAAACTTGTATATGTTTGCAAGCATTTCCGAAACACTGACATACAATTGCGATGCGATTTTTTCGGCTTAAAATTCATGGCTAAAACTTGCATGTACACGGTAGTTTTTTTCTAAATTTTTAAAAGGCTCTTGAAAAAGGTGGAAAACAGTTCGTTAAAATGCAAGAGTTGCAAAATTTCACGTCAAAATTTTAGGAACTCTTAAATTTGTTTTTATTCGGCCATTAATGATGATTGGCTGCTATGTGTTTTGCTCTGTGGGAATTAAAAAAGGAGGAGCTAAGAAAAGGTCTGTTGCCACATTTATTGAAGATCTTGTTTTCAGTGATCCTTGCCTGCTGGTGACTCTATATGTTACATAATTCTGTGAAGATGTGTAACACTGAACAATTTCCGTATAAATGGGAAGTTTTTAACCATCGTGGTTGTTAAAATCGTGCGAAAAGTCCAACTCAGTTCTTCAAAAAAAACAAAAAAAACAAAACCAAAACTGAAAAAGGGTGCAAAAGTTTTTGTGCTATATTTAGAGTACGCCGTTTAGTGCAAATAGCTGAAAGTCGAGTAAAGGCAGGTTTATACTTATGACAAAACATCCTTTGGACAAAGTCCAAAGGAGAATTTTAGAAAAG